>JAQFVV010012484.1:3982631-4244635 GCA_028023455.1 Epiperipatus broadwayi
TAAAGATTCATGGATTGCAACTCAACTATGTCACTTCTGGTGCTCACAATCCTAGGACCTCTAAAGCAATAACCCATTTGGTTATATATACCATGTCCATGGTCTGCATGGTTTAATGCAGTGCTATGTAGAGAGTGACAAAGTCCTAAGCTAAAGATTCATGGATTGCTACTCAACTCTGCCACTTCTGGCGCTCAAAAGTCTCATGATCTCCCAAAAAATAATCCATTTGAGTGTATATACCATGTTCCTGACCTGCATGACTTAGTTCAGTGGCAGATTTGAAAGATAAATATTTGTCAATTGCAACTCAACTCATTCACTTATGGTAATCTATTTTTGAAATCTCCAAACAATAAACCATTCTATTATATGTACCATGTCCATGACTTGCATGGTTTAGTACGGTGATCAGTAGAATCAAGAAGCTAAAGAGTGGCATTTGTTGTTCAACTTAGTCATTTCTAATGGTTAAATATCTTATAACTTCCCAAATAATAAACATTCACTTATCTACCTACCATGTCTATGACCTTGATTTCATTTCTGAAGAGCAGCCAAAAATTTCAGATAACTGAAGAACTCATAAGCAATCACAATTATTTAAATGCGTGGCTCTGACTAATCTTACTAGCATTAAAAATGGCTAATAGAGCTATTTGATATTGCTATTTAAAAATCTATTCATCCAGCCTTATTTAATCCTACCAGAGGGATTCCAAAGAGCTCTTTGGCTTGGAATGATATATATATATACAAACAGTTCTTAGGCATTTTTCAATTCTGTTGTTTTTTAAATTTTATTCCAGAGCCATCTAGTGTGAGATTGAGCAATATGAATACCAGATTATATAGTGTTATAAAATTCTAATCTTCACATGAGATTACTAATCTGTTTGAGGTGTTATTACTAACAGTTGAATGAATTGGGAATATTTAAATAAAGTTAAATTTTTCTAAAGACATTCAATACACATATTAGATGATGGAAATAGTCCAATTTAAAAATACTATTAGAACACCATCATCACAAACCTTCAGGAAAACAATAATAGTAAATATGTCTTAAAATAAATATTTTATAAATATTTTTCAAAAAGAATTATAGATATATAAATAAACTATTGAAAATATTTAATTTTCATTTTTCTAAATGAAAAAAAGATGATTGCTTGCAAAAGCTCTCACAAATGATTTTGGGAACAGATAACAAAAAGAACTGTCAATCATGGCATGCTTATTTGTATTAGGTTCTGTTTATGATGCTGACATCTTCAGATTTTTTTGTTGAATTAATAAATCCATATATATTCTAATTTTAGTTTTTACTTTCAAATAAATGCAAAACCAGCAAATGGGCACATATAGATAGATAGATGCAAAAGGGTGAATTTAAACCAAAATGACATATTTCCAACATCCCATGCTGCAAAAATACTACAAACAGGAATTAGTTAAAAGTTTGTTTAAACAAATAAATAATAAATTAATAAATATTATTTTTGAAACAATTTATTGAAATAAAAACTACATTTCAAATTACAATTTCTTTCCCACTCTTGCTAAAATCTGTGAACAAATTTATTTTAATTAGATAAAAGTGTAAATATTAAAAAGGTGAATCTAAATAATTTATTGTATAATTATTATTTTGTATCAATATTATTAAAAATTATCATTTAATATATATATATATTATACTTTGATTTACAACTATCAAACTGTCTGAACTAATAACTTTGGCACCACATATTTCAGATAGAGATATTAGTATTTAGTATTTATTTTTTATTAAACTAAAGATTATTCCTAGTACAAATATAAACTACAATCCTCAGTTAAATATTAATATAGCAATTTTTAATTACATATAAACACATGGAATGACTCATCTTCACTTTATCTTTTTTTGTGTGTAAAATAGCATTTACAGATATAACTGAAACTTCCACCTTATTAGAAACATATGAATAAAGATATCTAAAAAAGACAAATAAATCAAAGCTGTCCATTTAATGCTGAAATAGCAATTGTAAATTTGCTCATGCCAGAGTATCTTAAACATGACATCATTTGTAGCTGGTATTATCAATATTAAAATAATACATTTTGATTTGATTAAAAAATATTAAACTATCTGCACTCACAACTATGATATCATCACTCTTATATAAACACAATAATGATTATTATTATTCATTTATTAGCATAGAGATTATCGCTAACCCAGCATTAAAGTTTAAACTATTATCTTTACTACAAGTTAATTTACAAGTGTCAAGCTTTTTGCACTCACAACTTTGATGACATCCACTTCAAATAAATACAGTAATGGTTATTACTAATCATTTATTAGCCTAGAGATTATCCCTAACCCACCTATAAAGTGTAAACTAGTATCTTTACTACAAGTTAATTTACAAGTATGAAACTTTTTGCATTTACAACTTTGACACCATCCAATTAAAGACAAGTATATTAATGATTATTACTATCAATTTATTAGATTAAAGATTATTACTTCTTTAGTTATAAACTTTAACCTTCAGTTAATGATTAATGTATTCATTTTTTAATTAAACATAAATGTGTGAAATAACTCAATTTCATTTCACTTTTTTTCCCACATATATTATATTTTAAAGATATATTTAAAACTTCTACCTCACAACACATTCTTGAAACATATGAAGAAAGGCATCTGTCTTTTCAAATATCTTTATTTATACATTTCAAGAAAATTTTATATATATACATCATACTATAAATCATCATACATATATAAAATTGAAATGGAAGCAACTGCAACATTCAATGAACTATATATAACCTATTGGTCAAAGATCAATAAATTATAAAAAGAACAGGATGATACCAATACAATGTAAATAATCTGAAATCACTAATATTCTGCTCTTTCCGTAATTTATTGATACACTAATAGCTTATATATAGTTCATTGGTAATGTAACGGCATAGAATAAAAGAGGGTGGCATGGGATGGTGTCAAACACATCATTTCTCATTAAATACATAAAATTAAATATATGAAAAGAACATGGTGAACATGAGCAGAGAGTCGGCATGAACTAAACCATAAGTGTGCATCTCCAGCATTACAAAAGAATAATTAAATCTAAACTAATTAACAATCATTAACAACAATCAACAGTAAATTGTAGACTGGATTTAAAAGAGGGAGCCTATAAAACAGGCTACTTGTCTAGCCATTGCCAAACTCAGGGCAGAATAGAACACAATACTTTATTTGAGTCAACATACTTAAGTGCTAAAAGTATCCATCAGAATATAATAATAAAAAAATAATGCTGATCTACTGATATATACTGATCATCATTAACATCCTGGTCATATAATACCATTAGTATACAGGCCAACTATAAACTTAATTTGTAATTAAAAAAACAAAATACAATGAATGGAATTTAAAGGTGATTTCTTTGTACCATCCAGAGTAATCTTCTGAATATCCAAGCACCAATGTAAATCTCTACATCCATAGAACTAACCACTATGCCTTAAAAAAGCACAGGAAACAAGAACTCTAGGGCAGTGATCTTCAACCTTTTCACATCTGTGACCCCGCAAAAATAAGGATAAGATTTTGCAGACCGGCAGAAGTTTACAGATAAATTTTCTTAAAGATGTAACCTGCTTAGCCTTAGATAAGCATAATTGTTATAACTGACCAAAACAGCACACTAGTTATTGTGTATTGTAATGGTGTTGCTTACCTTCACATGCTGAACACAGAAAACAGTACAATACCAATCGTTCTCATTAATGTGCTTGCATTTCTATGTTTATTATTTCATTGTTAAAACATTCAAGAATAAAATGTTATTCACCTGAATGTTGGGAAATATCATAGCTAGTGTAATTACATGGCAATGATTATGATAAATGTAATATCTGTATTTAATGTTAAATATACAAGATGGTTATATATATATGGAGGTTGTCTTTTGATAGTAGTAAGGGCAAAATAGAAATCGCTTAATTAATCACTGTACAGGCAAAAAAAAATTAGCTGTATTTTAAATCTAAAAAATAAAACAAAAGGTGTAAAAGTCTGAAGTTTTGATGTTATTGTAATTTTTTTTGTGTGTGCTGGTGTGTTGAAAGGATCAAAAAATGTAATTAATAGGAAAAGTTTTTTTTTAAAAAAATGGTAAAATAGATATCGCATAATAGAAATAAAGCCAAAAAAAAAATAAAGTTATTTTTTGTTTGTTTTTATTTTTAAAAAAAGGTTAACAGAAATTGGTTTTAAAAATAAAAGTTTTAGTATATTAGCAGTATACAAATAAAACCAAAAAATATCGCCTTATAGGCCAAAAAAAAAAAAGTGGGCGTATTTTTAAACAAAAAAAAAAAAAAGAAAACGAAACTTGAAAAAGTCAAAAGTTTTGATCTTGTTTTAACACATAAACAATGCCAACAAGCGACCGTGATTGGCTATCAAAAGACAACTGGAGTTTGTTTAATAAAAAACCTTTTTTTTTTTATTTTGAAATTTTTTAGAAAAGTAATAAATTTAATTCTATCTCTCCATAAACATCTGTGATAAATAGAAAAACAAATTAATTTATGAATGATTGATTAGATTTCGTTTTTGTTCTGTTTCTTATTTTTTAACAGGCTAAAAATGTGATGAAAAAATAAATAAAAACTGTTTACATTAATTAAAAGTTTAAAATCTTATTATTTTGTTATTACTAACTTTCTTGCCAGTCTAGCACGATCCGGCAGAAAACTTCTGCGGCCCGGTGGTTGAAGACCAACAGTGTACTATAAATAATTTTACTGGGATAAATTTGAAAACAATCCTTCATATTCTAAGCTGTATTGAAATCAAGTCACAATAAATAACCCACTTTTAAGTAGAAGGGAATTACACTTTATATACTTGTAGTGTAATGTTGTTTTGATACCTCAATGATGATTCATTGAGTATGAAGGATACTCTCAAACCAGAGAACAAGATAGAGACTTTGAAATTTGTGGCCATCTTATCTTTGTATGTAATGCATGTGTATAGAATGTAATTCTCTTTTGATTAAAATTACATACAAATACTGTGCTAGTAAATTAAATAAGGAATTACATATGTCATTTCTATAGAAATTCACATATTCTGAGCTAATCCATTTCAGGCCCTTAGTCCACAACCATGATTTAAAGTTATAATTATTTATTAAAAACACAGGAAGTACATGTAAATACTTTTTTGAGATGGGCTTCAATCTGTACCAAATGCGCCTAGAATTTTTTTTATAATAGTCAAGCAATATCTTTAGTTTGCTGATAGAAGAACCTCTCAAACCATGATGCAAGATAGCGATTTTTATAAAGATAAGAGCAGCCTCTTATTTTTAACCTAACTTTCCACTTATATAAGCCAATCTGAAGCAACTTGATTTGGGAGTGAGAAGCTGTTGTTCTCTCCACT
The DNA here is from genome assembly GCA_028023455.1 of Epiperipatus broadwayi. Taxonomy (NCBI): domain Eukaryota; kingdom Metazoa; phylum Onychophora; class Udeonychophora; order Euonychophora; family Peripatidae; genus Epiperipatus; species Epiperipatus broadwayi. The sequence goes on from JAQFVV010012484.1 coordinate 3,988,105, forward strand.
GTTTAACTCCACTATTTCCTATACAAATTAACATTCATAAAATTATGATCTTTATACTGGAAATATATAAACTATTGTAGAGTTATAATTATTTAGTAAGTGCACAGGAAGTATATGTAAATACTTTTTAAAACAGGCTTTAACTTGTATCAAATGTGCCTTGAAATGTTTTTATAATAGTCAAGCAATATCTTTATTTTACTGATAGAGGAACCTCTCAAACCATGATACAACCTAGTGATTTTTATAAAAATAGAAGTGTCCCCTTATCTTTAACCTAACTTTCCACTTATATAGGCCAATCTTAAGCATCTTAATTTGGGAGTGAGAAGCTGTTGTTCTCTCCATTGTTTAAGTCCACTATTTCCTATAGAAATTGAGAGGTCCCTCTATTGGCAAAATAAAGATATTGCTTAACCATGATTTAATCAGGAAAAGTACATCAAAAATATAAAGATATATACAAAATTAATTGCTATACATTCTGCATTATTCAATTTTAGTACTAATTGAAACATAACATTCAAAAGCATAAAATAAATATGCATGCAAACTTACTCTTCTAAATGTTCATAGAACATTGACTTAAGCATCTCAATTGTAAGTTCCAATTTTTTGCTTTGAAATATATTTTTTGATGCAATGTTCCACATCTAATTTCTGACTCATGGTAAAAATTAAAAACAAATTTTTAAAAGTAAAAACAAATATTAATAAAAATCTCTTAACTTTCACTTTGTTATTTGGAAATATTTTGTTTCATCATAGTAATTAACTTTCAAATTAATTTTTCAGGGACAATCTCAACTATTTTGCATATGTCCATTTTACATCACCAGTATTCATCATAGTATTTTTATTAAAAGACACTTTCACAGCCTTTTCTGCCTCATAGTAAAATAAATGATTTTCAAAACATAAAAATACATTTATGGTATTAAAAATTCATTTTTACTTTTTTGCTTGGATTTTTTTATGATGATAACTAACTCTATAATTCAGCTTTTCAAAAAGATATTAAAACATCTCAAGGACATCTGTCCATTTTCAACCAATGATATTCATTACAATATTTTTGATCATTGACAGTTTCTTTTATTTGGGATTTTTTAAAATAATAATGTTAATCAATAAATATATTATATTTTCACTGCTAAAGACACAAATAAATAGGTAAATGAATTAAATTGATAATTTAATCCTTACATGACAAATTATGTCTTCTGTTTTAGTGTTCATTTGTGTACAATAAACTTTTGTTGTATCAGATCTTACTGTATATATTACAATAAAAAATTGAGTAACAGTCTGTAAGCAAGTGCTACCACATGGTATGACAATTACATAATGTTAATGAATCACCTGTTTATAAAAAATCAGAAAAGAATTATTTAGATATTTACTTGATAAAGTAAAAATATTGATTATATGAGCTGTTTATTTAATAATTACAAATTATAATTATATGTTAAATATAAAAAATTATTAAAATTAATAATACCAAAGCTTTGCTACAACCACATTCCTATACTCCAAATGCAAAGCTTACAAAATTAAATGGAACATTTGAAATCCAATTATCTTGCATTGACATATTAGTAATTAGAATAATACTATAACCCATATTTAATTATTCAAAATGTTTTAGTGTGAATATATATATATAAAGATATAGATATATATATATATATATATATATATATATATATATATATATATATATATATATATATAGTGACCATCTGGATGGGCACAAGGAATTGACATACTTTGTATCTGCATTGAATAGTTACATTATATTAAAAAAATGAAATAGCCTTAGAATTTAAAATTTTTTTTTGCTGGAGATTGTTTGAAGCTTGGATATGGATCACTTATGCAGTTGATTGACCACTTTATAAGTATTTGTTATTATTGTTGTGGTTAGTGGAGCATTTAATGCCAGAGAGAGGGGTTGTTATTATAGGAAATGGTGTATTTGGGCAGGAAAATGCAAGGTTATTTTATATTAGTGTAGTATTGGTTGAATGGTTTCAAAATCCTTATTCTTTAACACTTATCCTTTTGTCATCAATTAATAGCCATTTCAATTATATTTAGTTAAGATACTTTAGTATTTATAGTATAGTGTATGTGCATGCATGTATGACTCTGCATCATTTTCATTTCATTTTCATCTTTTAACAACATTAAGCAATAGTACATGTACAATAAAAACATTTAAATTACAGTAATTATCTTAAATAATTTAACAAATGGATATTTCTTTCCAATAATTAATAGATATTTGAACCAATGGATTATTTCACAAATGAAATAAATTATTAATCATTTTTGTTTAATAGTTAATTAATATTCATTTTTCTTTCAAGTTTATAAAAGCTATTTATTTTATTATTTTTTTTGTCTTGATTTGATAAAATGTTTTTTTTTTTTTTTTGAAAAGATTTTTTTTTTGAATATGTAATTAGCCTAGATAGAAAGGAAGCATGGGAGTAACCTTGTGAAGAAAAAAAATGACCTTTTTGCTAAAGAGAGCTTTTTAACAAAGATCTCCAGTGAAAAATTTGCATATCATGTAAGATAATGGTAGCCAAAAAAAAACAGTGGCTCATTTTTTTTTATTGTGAAAATTAAAAAAACCAGTTGCTGAAGTCAAATTGATTTAAAAAAGACTTTGGAGTAAAATTTCGAAAGAATCCCAAGAAATTTATTATGGGACAAGTTAATTACAGAATGCAGTTCTAAATTTTAAAAGGTACTCAGTTTACTTTACTCTCCTCAATTTAAACGTTTTTAAAATAACCCTTTCATAACTATTGCTTTTTTAAAAATGTATGTTGATAACGTCCAGTGTGCACTACTTCATTCAATTGTCATTTTAAACAGGAATAAATTGCATGAATATTATTGTTGTATCACTAACCAAGATGTGTATTTTAATATATCTGGGAAACGCATGCAGAACTATTTTACAGAATATATTTTAATTCTTTGCTGTTTTCTGTGTTGTGTTTTTGTGAGGATGAAACATCGAATTAAGAATACGCATATTTGGATAAATCATGCCATGTTCAAATTCACCATAAAGAGATAACACTATTTATTTATTTGGTGTTTCTGAAAATAATACGTATTTGAAATGTAGGAAATAAAACGTGAGTTCCCTCAAATTAAGTATTTGCTGAGATCGAATGGAAGAATAGAAATGCAGGTAATTTCTGTTCTCTTCGATAAAGATGAAAAATAAAACAAAATATTATTAATTGAAGAATTACTAGGGAAACATGGTATCTTAATGGACAATATTTAAGAATAAACCAGGCATATAATAAATTATAAAGTGTTAAATGCTATTCAAGAAACTACTAAAATAATTACGTATTTAATTTAGAACTACAACGGAATAAGTGAGATAATTCCTGTCCAACAGTAGTTAAGAATTTATTATGTTCTCGTCATAATAGAAGACAAATTGATTGCTTATGTATGATACAGTAACTTAAATAACTTTGTTATGAACATTGAAGATGCTGAGTCCTATTTAAGCATAATTATATTTGTTTGGTTACCCTGCAGCAGTTTATTTTAATTTAAATTCAGTTTGGAATGAGTCCCATATTGTTTCATAAGCCCAGAGCAGAGCTTTGCAAATGAACTTTCATTTTAAGTTATAAAACAAATAACTTTTGTTTCTTTATTTTTTTTTATTGCTTGTCATTATTAATGTATATTATTGATAATAGGCTTACTTATTATTATGTTTTATTGATAATTTGGGTTATTTTGATCTCCAAGATCGTCTCCGAAGCGTATCCAAATGAGGAATACGCTGGTAAAAATTGATTGTGTACAAATAGGTCTTATTGTTCTTTTACGAAGGTAAAAGAAAGAAATATTTTTTTAAAATATATTATTAGAGAGGTTTATATTTATTTTGTATACTTTATTATCTCAAAGTGAGAATTTTGTTCTTTTTTCAATCAACGAACGTATAACAGAAATAGTTTACTAGATATGAAAGAAAGTTTGTTCGTAATAATTATAACCATTAGATTTAAAAAAGTAACCTAAAGTTTATTCTGAATTAAAAGTTATACCTTGATGCAATATTTAATTACCATGTTGCCTGCATAGTGTGTAATTTAGAGTTAATTTTATATATACTTTTATTCACGGGTGTGTGTCTGTTTTGCACAATTATGACATTTGTTTGATAAAGTTCAGTTTGTGAATATTTTTATGTATAAATTTCAGATGCTGTCGTATTCTACTGAGTTGAATGGATTAGTATGTTATCTGTATGTATTTATCTGCCAGCGTGTATTTATAATGTTCGATATTTAGAAGAGCTTTGAGAATGGAAAGAAATCTGATTGCATTATAATGCTTGTAGGGATAAAAGATTTGGCTTATTTAGTATATGTTTTTCCATGAGTAGAGCCTGGTTTATGTTATATGCGTATGATTAAATGATATTTTTTAAAGTTAGGTGATGTTTTCTTAGTGCCCTGGTGATGAGGAAAAAGATTCCCCACCAATAGTGTATTTAGAAGTAGATGAATTATTGTTGAAGTATGATTAAATGATGTTTAGGAAGTTATGTGACGTTTTTCGTATATTCTTGATGATGAAGAAAAGGTTCCCCACCAATAGTGTATTTAGAAGTAGATGAATTATTGTAGAAGTGTTCAGTAAGAGTTTTATCTGCTCCTCATGTAGATTTCCCTTGTAATGTATAGTCTGTATAATCATGAAAATATAGCTCTGGGTTAATTAATATGTGGCCAGATAAATTGTTAAATTATTCTTGATGTAATATTAGTGTCTTATTTTATTGATGAATTACGACATTGTCCGAAATAAAGTAATTGTATGATATTTTCTTATCATATATAATAACACAGCAAAGGTACATCCACTTTTTCTTTTAAAATATATATGTTCTACAATAATATCAACAAATAAAAAATCCTTCTCTTTTTTCTTTTCAAAAACTTTATTTTTTATCTCAATACTGAACATATATATATACATTTATATACAAAACTCCAACGTTTCAACTGTTTTATCTCATACAGTCATTTTCAAGGATCTGCAACAATATTAAATACATATCAACAAATAAACTTCAATTACATAAAAACTTTCTCTTACATTAACATAATAACAAACATTTTAATCATATAGAAATATATTTTACTTACATCTTTCTCCCACTGCTATATTTTATTACTCTTTTTTTTTTACATTGTTTAATTACAAATATATCTTAAAATCATCCAAGAAACTTTCTATACAAATTTAAATACCAACTCTAATTTTCAAAAACCTCCCCCTTTCTTTAAATTTTATCTAAAACCCATCTTAAAACTACATTCCTAAACTATATATTTAAATGAATATAAAACAAATATAAACATTCCCCCCCCCTCTCTCTCTTTTATACAAAAAAACTTCTAACAATTTACCTAAACCCATTAAGCATTTATTTTAATTATACATTAATTTATATTCCTTACCTACTCCATTAATTCTATTTAGAGTAGGATTATATTTTTTATATAAAAAAATTCTTTAACCATCCTTTCCCTGTAATTTTTAACCCTTTCTAACATTTTAATACTAAATTCTTTATGACCTAAACCTTTACAATGAATGTAAATATTTGAATTTTTGTCATACAAATGTTGTCTAAGTCTAGTTTTTAATGTATTCTTAGTTGTACCAATATATGAAACCTTACCCCCCTCCCTCTTACAATTTAAACATTCAATTAAATAAATTCCATTCATTTTGTCAGTTTCTATATTTTTTGTATCATTGATTAAATTTCCTAAATTCAATTTCTTTTTATATACTGGTTTAATAATTAACCTACTTTCCCCTTTGTATTTATTATTTATACTTTTTATAATCTTTTTAAACTTCATAAAAGTATCTCTAGAAACATTGTAACTATTATATATAAAATTATTTACATCTTTCCCATTGTTTCTCTTCTTTATTATTTTTTTAATATTTCTTTTATTACATAATTTATCAATAATTTTAACTGGATAATTATTTTTTATACCTTCCTCTTTTATATTACTAATTTCTTTTATAAACAATTTTTCTTCAGAACATAAATTAATTGCTCTGTTTATCCTATTATTAATAATATTAATTTTATGTTCATATTCAATATCTGAATCCCAACTACTTAACAAACCATAAAAAGTTTCTTTTCTGAATACACTAGTTTCAATATCAACCTTACAATTTTTAATAACTTTTTTTATTATAACATCCATATAAGTAATTACATTATTTTTTTCTTTTTCCATAGTAAAACTAATGTCATCATCAATTGAATTAATATACCTTATAAAACATTCAGATTTTCTATAATTGCCATTGAACACTAAAAAATAATCATCAACATACCTAACCCAAAAAACAGGCTTATATTTTGTAATACAAAAATATTTATCTTCATAATCATCCATAAATATAGCAGCTAACAATCCACTCATACTATTCCCCATACTCAATCCTTTACATTGTTTATAATATACTTCATCATATTTAAATACCACATCTTTACAACAAATATTTAACATATCATACAATTGATTACATTCCATTTTTATACTCTTATTAGTATCTTTAATATATCTATTCAATATTATATCAAATGCCTTATGTGGTACAATATTCGTGTACATACTACATATATCAAGTTTAACAAAAAACACATTTTTATACTTATTTCCCTCTAAAAAAACATTTAAAGTCCTTACAAAATCATATGAATTACTTACATTATTTTCTTTTTTTATTTCACCATATTTTTTAAAATTTTTATTATATAACCATTTAGACAAATTTTCGTAATACGAATCCACATTACTAATAATAGGTCTTAATGGTATACCTAATTTATGTATTTTAGGTATCCCATATATACTTGCATCTTTAAAATCCATTCTTTTTAACCTAAATACATCCACTTTATTAATATAGTTTTTATTATACATATCAGTTATAATCCTATTAATCATTTTATTTTTTTCTATACCATCATTCTTTTTAATTCATTCAAAATAATCGTCATCCAATAATTTTTTCATTTTTTCATCATATTCTTTCCTCATCATAATTACCATACTAGATGTCTTAGCTCCTCTCAAAAATAACATATCTTTATATTTAGTTTTAATTTGACTAATAACTCTCCTTTCATGTTCATTTTCATATTTATACTCCAAATTACTTATCATATTATATTCCAACTCTTCCATTTTGTATTGAAACTCTCTCAACATCATATCATATTTTTTATCTTTCTTATAACCATTATACATATTTAAGCTATTATTATTAATTTCCCTAATTTTATCAATTAATAATTTATTTTTTGCCTCAATTTCAAAAATAACTTTATTAACATTACTATTTATTACAGGAATATACTTTAAACCTTTCTCTAAAATCTCTTTCTCCTTTTTATCAAATTTCATTCCAGTTAAATTAATTATAAAATTATTTTTATTATCACATCCATTATACTTATTATTAAAATAATCCTTTTTATTATTTCCACTCCTAAATACACCAAGTTTTTGTTTATCATAAATTAATTTTGTTAATTTTTTATTATGTCTAACTCTTATTATATTCCTATAATAATTCATTTTATTCAAATAACAATATCTTAACATATCTTCTTCTTTCAAATTTATTAATGTTCTTAATTTTTCATATATCTCTTTAACCTTATTTAATAAAATATCTTTCTCTTTATATAAAATCCTAATATATTTCTTAATCAACTTTTTTTGCAATATATTCGTATACTTTTCTCCAAAAATATTTCTAAACATTTTAAATTTAATAAATTTTGGAATTACTTTATAACAACAACAATTCTTCATAAATTTAATATCCAATTGTTTCTTAACTACTTTTAATTTACATTTAATCCATTCATTTATTACTTGAATACAAGTATTTATAATAAATTTATTCTTAATACCATATATAAACCATTTAAAAAAATGATTAATTTAAAAAATGATTAATAGGATTATAACTGATATGTATAATAAAAACTATATTAATAAAGTGGATGTATTTAGGTTAAAAAGAATGGATTTTAAAGATGCAAGTATATATGGGATACCTAAAATACATAAATTAGGTATACCATTAAGACCTATTATTAATAATGTGGATTCGTGTTACGAAAATTTGTCTAAATGGTTATATAATAAAATTTTTAAAAAATATGGTGAAATAAAAAAAGAAAATAATGTAAGTAATTCATATGATTTTGTAAGGACGTTAAATGTTTTTTTAGAGGGAAATAAGTATAAAAATGTGTTTTTTGTTAAACTTGATATATGTAGTATGTACACGAATATTGTACCACATAAGGCATTTGATATAATATTGAATAGATATATTAAAGATACTAATAAGAGTATAAAAATGGAATGTAATCAATTGTATGATATGTTAAATATTTGTTGTAAAGATGTGGTATTTAAATATGATGAAGTATATTATAAACAATGTAAAGGATTGAGTATGGGGAATAGTATGAGTGGATTGTTAGCTGCTATATTTATAGATGATTATGAAGATAAATATTTTTGTGTTACAAAATATAAGCCTGTTTTTTGGGTTAGATATGTTGATGATTATTTTTTAGTGTTCAATGGCAATTATAGAAAATCTGAATGTTTTATAAGGTACATTAATTCAATTGATGATGACATTAGTTTTACTATGGAAAAAGAAAAAAATAATGTAATTACTTATATGGATGTTATAATAAAAAAAGTTATTAAAAATTGTAAGGTTGATATTGAAACTAGTGTATTCAGAAAAGAAACTTTTTATGGTTTGTTAAGTAGTTGGGATTCAGATATTGAATATGAACATAAAATTAATATTATTAATAATAGGATAAACAGAGCAATTAATTTATGTTCTGAAGAAAAATTGTTTATAAAAGAAATTAGTAATATAAAAGAGGAAGGTATAAAAAATAATTATCCAGTTAAAATTATTAATAAATTATGTAATAAAAGAAATATTAAAAAAATAATAAAGAAGAGAAACAATGGGAAAGATGTAAATAATTTTTTATATAATAGTTACAATGTTTCTAGAGATACCTTTATGAAGATTAAAAAGATTATAAAAAGTATAAATAATAAATACAAAGGGGAAAAAAGGTTAATTATTAAACCAGTATATAAAAAGAAATTGAATTTAGGAAATTTAATCAATGATACAAAAAATATAGAAACTGACAAAATGAATGGAATTTATTTAATTGAATGTTTAAATTGTAAGAGGGAGGGGGGTAAGGTTTCATTTATTGGTACAACTAAGAATACATTAAAACTAGACTTAGACAACATTTGTATGACAAAAATTCAAATATTTACATTCATTGTAAAGGTTTAGGTCATAAAGAATTTAGTATTAAAATGTTAGAAAGGGTTAAAAATTACAGGGAAAGGATGGTTAAAGAATTTTTTTATATAAAAAAATATAATCCTACTCTAAATAGAATTAATGGAGTAAATAAGGAATATAAATTAATGTATAATTAAAATAAATGCTTAATGGGTTTAAGTAAATTGTTAGAAGTTTTTTTGTATAAAAGAGAGAGAGAGAGGGGGGGGAGGATGTTTATATTTGTTTTATATTCATTTAAATATATCGTTTAGGAATGCAGTTTTAAGATGGGTTTTAGATAAAATTTAAAGAAAGGGGGAGGTTTTTGGAAATTAGAGTTGGTATTTAAATTTGTATAGAAAGTTTCTTGGATGATTTTAAGATATATTTGTAATTAAACAATGTAAAAAAAAGAGTAATAAAATATAGCAGTGGGAGAAAGATGTAAGTAAAATATATTTCTATATGATTAAAATGTTTGTTATTATGTTAATGTAAGAGAAAGTTTTTATGTAATTGAAGTTTATTTGTTGATATGTATTTAATATTGTTGCAGATCCTTGAAAATGACTGTATGAGATAAAACAGTTGAAACGTTGGAGTTTTGTATATAAATGTATATATATGTTCAGTATTGAGATAAAAAATAAAGTTTTTGAAAAGAAAAAGGAGAAGAATTTTTTATTTGTTGATATTTTCTTAATGAATGGAGAATTTGTAGAAAAGATTATTTTCTATCATTGTTGCTTGACACACGCACACACACACACGTAATATAAATAATATCGCGTAAATAAAGTATAGAGTTATTGAGATTAAAATGAGAAATAAATGTTTTGAAATACATTACAGTCATTTAAATAGAAGTATAAAGTTATTGAGATTAAAACGGGAAATAGATATTTTAAACTACAGTGTATTTATTTAAATAGGGGTTATAAATCATCAAATCATCAGAATGAACATGATTTTGTTGCGATGCATGAAAGATATTCGTAATTGAAAGTGATTATTTATTTAATTAGAGAAAGTTGCTTGGTTGAGAGCCAAATATAATTAATTTGATTTATTTTATTAATCAATGGTAATATCCTCTAAAAAGTATTTTTTTTTTGTGTGTGTTAATAATATAACATGTTGTTTATTTAGTGTCATGTAGATGAAACATGTAGGCAAAGCATGGCATGTGTTTGAAGTCAGAATATTTAAGTTTGTTGTTAATTTGCTTTGATAATAGGAATAATCCCAAACTGATGCTTAAAGTTTGTTTGATAATTTAAAAATCTGTAGGACAAGTAGTCCAATTGTAAATATGTTAAACCAAATTTATTTTATTGTAATAAATGATTTATTTTATTTGTTTAAAATCTTAAAATTGTATCTGGAGTTATTATTGTATACATTCGTGTTTTCCATTTCCACATCTCCACATTTCATAAATCCACCATAAAATAGATATATTATTTTAGAGTTATAATATTAAATCTGCTGGTGTTGAAAATATTGTTTTTACTTAATCCACACATTACAAGGAACATTTGCCACTGGATAAACATATTAGAAAAGTTGCTAAGTTAGTATATTTGTTAGATGATGATATGAAATTAAAATACCCTATTTCTGTCGTTATCTTATTATTGAAACACAGTGGAATATTTTAGTCAATTTGTTTCATTACATTTTTATCATACTTTAGAATTATAACTTATGGGCCTATGTAATTTATTTAATTCAACTGTGTTTGTTAAATTCCCTGAGATCTTATTGTTTATTTCTTGATTGGCATTAAAGTAGATGTTTAGATTGTGATATGCCAAGTCATAGAATTGTTTAGTATTATACTTATAGCAAGCTGATATATGTTATATTTGGATGAAGGAAGAAATTAAGTTTAAAGTATATTTTAATAGACTGTACCGATAAACATTATGATTCTTTTATCATACAATTAATTAATAAAAAGGATTTACATTATATTTAGTGTTTTGTAATATTTCTTCTTTCATTTATTTATCATCATATATCTTATGAACTGCCTATAGCCTCCCACTGAGCTGAGCTGAACATAGACTTAAATATAGAGTCTCAATAATAGTTTTTGTATTATATATCTTGTTATATTGTTCTATTCATTAATAGAACTGGCGCCTGGGCATTTCACTCATGTAATGTATATGAGCAGTGTTGGGAGTGTAGGTTATAATATATATATCTATATATATATATATATAACATTAAGTTTAAAAAAATTTGAAATTTAGGGTAAAGCTGATGAGGATTACTACATAATCGAAAGCCCTTCTAAAGTATTTAAAAGATAATATTGCTTTTACTGTTAATTATTTATGTTTTATATATAATATTTTTTATAATGGGTATTATACTTTTACATTTATATATATGTATATATGGGATTATCTAAGTGTTAACTGGTTTTTAATGATTACTTACAAACCCATTTAACCTTGAGCATTATTATACTTATTATTTAATTAATACTTTGAATGCAATTTGAAATTTATAATTATAGTTTGTAATGTTATAATTGACTGTTTCTTAGTCTGCATTCAGAATAGGTTATATTTACCTGTTTAAAGAGGTTTATTTAAACTTCTTTGTATCAATAATTTCAATCTCTGTGATCAAGTTACAATATTTAGTGTCTATATAAGTATATTAGACCATCAATAAAGGTGGAATTTCACCTTTACTGTTAAAAGGATGTTGCCTTGACAACAGTTTGAAATTGTTGATTGCTATTGATATTGGAATTATTAATGATATATAATATAATTATATATTAATGATATATAATATAATGATATATATATATAATTTTGATTTATTCAGCAAAGGGCTATTTTTTATTATTATTTTTGGTTAATTAAGATGTCTAAATGTAACTAATACCATTTAGGTGACACCCATGTATTCAAAACAAATTCAAAGTTTAAAAACTTTTTTAATTTCATTATTTTCCTTTCTGTTTCAATGCAAATTTTTCATGAAGTTTTAGCATAAAATTGCTTCTAAAGTAATTATATAAATCTTACATGTTAGATAATTCTTTGACGACTTTTTAAAAATATTAACAAATCTTTTTCAGTTTTGCATACGCACAAAATACTTATCAAAAAAAATTATCAAAAAACAAAAGTATTGTTTAATATGTGTTGTCTGTTAGATTATTACGTTTAATTTAAATAAATCAACAATATAAAATATCTTCATATAATAGTAATACTATATACAATAATAACCATATACAAAAAAGCTATTTTCAGCAAATCTTAATTTTTCTCTTTTCAGTGTGCTTTAACTAATTTACAAGATCGTAATTGTAAATTAGTTAAAGCACATTGAAAAGAGAAAAAAATAATGTTTGCCAAAAAGAGCATTTTTGTATATGATTATTATTATATATCTATCCCACCCTTATTTGCATATTTAGTCCGACCTAATTTGCATAATTTACTTCTTGAAAATGAAGGTTTAGACTTTTGAAAGCGCTCGAATAAATCGATAAAAAGTTCGTCATTCGTTTGATTTACGGTTATTATATATATTTAATTTATACGTGTGTATTTTCATATTAACACAAATATTAGAGTTTACAAATATATATTATTGCTGTTATATACAGATATATATCGTTGATTTATTGAAATTTATGTAAAAGCAGTATAATGCATGATTAAACTTCTTTAATCAAGGATATAAGTTTATGCCAAAATTTTCATTTTTAATTTCGGCAAAGATTATATTGTGGGTCAACAATATGAGATGCAAGGAGAGTTGAGTGAGGGTCATGTGAAAATCTGAGTTCGAATCCTGCATACCTTACATATATGTATGCAGGTTTAAGCCTGTATAGTGTATTAATTAATAATAGAATTAAAATGCTTTTTTAATATGCAAATTTCGGATAAAAGGTTACTAGGAAGTTCTTATAAAAAGTCATTTTTACATATTTACATATCACACCCATGTGTAATTAAGAAAACCGTTTTCTTATAAAGGGAATTGAGAATGAGGATTGAAATGTGTTAGCATCTCATAATCAATGAAAAAAAAGATTACTATAGATGGCGCTAGAGTAGAGAGCTACTCTTATTTATCAATATTTTTCAGATAAATTGTAGCATATCTTTTTATTCTTTATTCCTGCCTGTTATGTTTTGAAGAAATAGTATAGCTATATCAAAAAGAATTTTCTTTCTTGTTTTCCGACTTAATGTAAGATTTTTATTTAACCTTGGATTTATGGAATTTGTTATTTTTTTAAATATTTTTATATTTTTTAAAATTATAAAAAAACTTCAAACGATAAAAGTAATGAATAGTTTTATTATAAACAAAAAAAAATATTGGAAAGGTTTCATATATACATATCTTTAATACAATTTATTTATATACTAACATACTTAGTGTATTTTGCTTATGTGAGTGAAGGTAAACCTGAATAAGTGCTTTTTAATAGTGTTGTAGCATGTATGATTTAGCACAGTGGTAGAGTATCGGTCTCAGGAATGCAGGGTCCTAGGTTCGATTCCGATGTTGGCACTCCACTGCTTAAGTTTTTTACAAACTCCTGAGGAATAATATACCATTTGAGTTTCTTTATTAATGATGTTGAGTTTTAAAAAATTACAATGCGGGTTTAAATTTAAAAAAAAAGTTAAAACAATCTTCAAATAATCCATTTCAGAGCAAAGGTCTCTCAATCGATCTTCATAGAGGCAGAATGAAGGAGAAGAAACTACTCATCCACTTTATCAATTGCAAGGGTTCGAGTTTTTCTATATTTATTTTACTCTTATATAAAAATAGTGAAGCACCCATTTTCTGATCAATATAGGTAGGTTAGCACAGGGCAAATAACTTGGAGGCAAAATCCCAAGACTATTTAAAAATGTTCAGCTTTGCTTAGTCTGTATTCAAATTCAGATTGGAGACAGACTGATGGCCACTAAGTACACAATCAGATATTAGGTATCAGATATTCGCAATGCTAGTCATTTATCCATACAATTATTCGATTTAATTGTTAGAGCATACAGATTAGAATATGCACAATGTTTCAAGAGATATTATTCTCTCTTCTTCAGGTGTTTCTGGCCAGACTGGTAACAGCTAGCATGGAAATCGAATCTGAACCCATATATTTTTGAATATGGAATTTTAAGGTAATGCAGTTCTTGAGTGTCAGACACTGGAACTAAGATTCTCAGATCAATTTCAGTTGTGACACTTCCAGTATTGGAACTTTTCATGAACTCTCAAACAATATACAACCATTAGAGTTTCTTATTCATTCAAATCTATAATCAGATATAAACATCCATACATTTTGACAAGCTAGTCACAATCATGAGCTGCTTTCTGGTTGAGGGTATATATATTTCTGGATTGATCCTAGATGGAATAAAATATAATAGGATGTAAAAAAAAATTAAATCCATTATTATTTTCTAGCACTAGTTAGGTAATTCCTGGACTGTTTTTTTTATAGAAAAAAGAAGATTTCTGAAATTATCAATTCTTTATTATAATGCACTTTTGACAACAATTTATGACAGTTTTGACTGATTAACAGCCTTCTTCAGATTTCTTCTAAACTACAAACTGATAATAGTTTGAAAGACTGAAGAAGACTGCTATTTAGTTCAAACTGTTCAAATTAAATAAAGCTTTATAAAAATGCATTTGTTTGTAGTTATAATGTAAATAAAGCATCACAAAAGGTATTACTTTGTAATTAAAAAAAACTTTTACTGAGTTAAAACTGTCATAAATTAAATAAAGTATTATGAAAATTGCATTATGAAAAGCGAATTTTTTGGGGTCAAGATTTAATATTAGCAATGCATTAAGAGTAGAAGAACTTTGGAAAATCTTGGAAAAATTATCAAGTCTTATTATCATCAAATTTTATATTTTAAAAAATCCTTATATTTTAAATTTTTTTACATAGTTATTCTATTTTCATAGATTCATTATTTAGAACAGGAGTGCCCAATCTTTTTGATCTCCATACCCCTGGATTTTAGTAAATTGTCAGGTACCCTCTATTTATTATAATAAGGATTAGGAAGTTGGAAAGTGTGCGGTGCCATATGTTATGTGTGTGCACATGAATTGAAGATGCCATGGAGATGATGTATTGGGAGGGTCTGATCTGGTAATTTCATTAGCTATCTTGGATCTTAGCTAGGCAGTTTGGGTTATTGGATCCCTGCATTAAGACAAAAGTTTGTCAAACCTCACTGTGTCTATGTCCAAAAAGAGATCTGAAATGTTGATTGGTATGGTGTAGTAACATGGAATAATCCAGAAATGTTGGTAACATAACTACTTTTGGAATATACTGAATATTTTCAGATTTTTTTACTTAACAGTTAAACATTAAATAAAGTGCTGGACTTGACCTGGTATTTTAAATATAATGCTAAAATATTCTAGTGTCTCACTGATGACAGTCAGAGCTAGAAACTGGTCTGAGGATAGGGATATTCTGAAAAGCTTGTTCAGAGCTATTGGCAAGCTCATTATATAATATAATAATATTATAATCCCATGGGGGTATGAGTATTCCAGATGGAAAACCCCTGATTTATAATTTCAGTAGTTCATAATTTGAAAAAGTATTATATGAAAAAAAAATGTAAATTTTATTTGCACATCTACTCATCTACACGAGTACTATCATGAAAGATACCTCAGTCAGTTATATTGTCATGCTCTTTTTCTTTAGATTTATTATTTTACTAGTCTTTTTTATAACTGGATTATTTACTAAGGCTGTAAACCTCAAGAATATGCACGTTAAAATGAGATGGTAGGGACCTCTACAGGTCTTAACCACAAGCTTACACTTTAGAAGAAAAGAGCATAAGCTTGTGGTTAAGACCTGTAGAGGTCCCTACCATCGCATTTTCACGTGCATATTCTTGAGGTTTACAGCCTTAGTAATATTACTTACGTAATCAATGTGCATTTAAATAAATTTATAATTACAACTGGATTATTATATTTTTTGTTAATTATTTTTGCTATTGTCTAAATATGTATATTTCAAAAATATAGTTATTATCATCATTGTTATTTTTAACCACTCCACTGCAGAATGGAGATCTCCCCAAGTTTAATCCAGTTTCTTTAACCTATAGATAATCTCTCTTTTCCATATCACACCAACAAATTTTCTGATTTCAGGTATCCATCTTATATTGAGTCTCTTTTTAGGTTTTTTTTTAATAATCTTTTGATATCCACATTAAGACTTCAACTGTCTGCCTATTATTATTTCTTCCAGAAAATATTTCTGGCTACCTCCATTTTAGTTTTTTAATTCTTATAATGATGTTTGTTCTCTCACGTAAGTATTTTACTTTTAATATTTTCTTGATATTTCCAATATATATCCTTCCATACTTTGCTGAGTGGTCTAATGTCTCTGAAATGCTTTTTTTTAAAGTGTCCATGTGTCAATTCCATAAGTAAGAACTTGTAATGATTGTTATTATATGTGTGTCTATATATACATTAGACACATATAATACATAAAGTTAAACTACCACTAAAAAACATGAAACCAAATGGCATTATTTTCAATAATTATAACTAATAGTTGTAAAAAAAAAAAATTCAAGTTTTAAGTTATTGTTTTTCAACTGATAAACCACAAAATATAGTGACCAACACAATAACATTTTACGAGCACCATTAAAAGTAAGAATAGACAAGTAAAGTAATTTCATTTAGGTTAAATTTTCCACTACTGCCATTTCTTGCAACCAAGCTGCCTTCCAAACAGCTGGCCCGGGTTCGCTTTCCGATCAACGCATTTGACCATATGGAGAAAAAAGTTTTAACAATCAAAAGTGAATCTAATGAGGAGGGAGAATTAATTGGGTATTCCTGTAGTATATAATTTGCTCAATTGATCTATAAAGTCTTAGCATTGAGTAAAAGAAAAACTAATCGATAAAACATAAAACGTTCAGATTTTGAATTTACAGTATAACATATATTAAATTTTACGTTAAACATAGCTCAATGTATACGTAAACGAAGGGAGTAAATTATGCTCCCTCAAGCTATGACTTAAAAGCACTCTTAATGTTGAACATAGGAATCAAGAATAGAATAAATCCAAAACGAATCCACCCACAATATATATTAAGTAATATATATATATTGTGATAAAAATATTGTATTAAATAAAATAAAGCAGAAAGTAATCCATGCAAAATGTATATCAAATAAAAATAAGCAAAAACCATATTTGATAAACTTTTGAAGTCATACAATCAATAATAAATATCGACATTTTATTGACTCTAGTTAAAATGTCAATTCCTATTTCATTGACTATTTATTATTTATTTATTTTCCTTGCTTGTCAAAACATAATTCAATTTAATGTCTTTAAAATTTGGAAGGTTTATATGAAATAAAAATAAGCAAAAGATAAGACATGCATGAAATATGGTATTCCATAAAAAAAGAAAAAACTTAATTCTCAACTGTGTTTTAAGAGAAAGTAATAGATAACAAATCAAATGCAGGTGTGAGGCCAACTGAAATTCCGAGAGCAAAATCATTCATGCCTTACCAAATAAAAGGATTAAATTGATTTATGTTTCGACAGGCATTGACGATGATAAAATAATTAATAATAATGACTGAAATTAAAACATCAACTGGAATTGATAAAAATAAAATGTATGCATAAATTTTTGGCCATAAAAGTACACACCTTTGTTTCATATAGGCTTGTGTGAATTATCTTTGGTTGGTTTTTTTTTATCTAATGCATATTTTTTTTATTGAAAAATATATTATTCTTTAAATTTTAGTTAATATACAATGGGGATTATAAATTCAAGAGTAAATGCAGACATTTTATTTTTTATCAATTACTAATTCTTTCATTCAACTATAACTGCTATGAAGCTCATTGAGTAGACCTTACACTGTAAAAGTATTATTAAGTTAAATGAAGAAATGATAAAAATCTAAAAATTAAAATACAAGAAGGTGAAATTGTTACATTCTGGATTGACATAAAAGGCAAATATCCTCCTATGCAAAAAAAGCTTTAGTCATATTGTTGCAATGGTCAATTACTTATTATGCAAATTAGATATTTTCGTATTAATAACTATTAAAAACAATGGTACTTATGTGTTATCTTATCTACCAAGTTTGGCTGATTTTTTAAAAAATATATAGTTTCAGTAGCATACAATAAATCTGAAAAAAATAATAATAATAAACAAAATGGCTGCAGGTAGTGGTTGTATTTAATATTTACATTTTTAATTATTATTGTTATTTTAAAACAAATTCTGCAAAAAAAATCAATTATATTTCTTTCTTTCTTCCTTTCTTTCTTTCTTTCTTTCTTTTCTTTCTTTCTTTCTTTCTTCTTTCTTCTTCTCCTCCTTCTTCTTCTCCTTTTCTTCTTTGTCATCATCTTCTTCTTTTGTTTTTCATCATCATCATCTTCTTCTCTTCCTTCTCTTTCACCTTCTTTTTCTTCACCTCCTTCTTTTCTTCTTCATTGTCATCTTCATCATCTTTTTATTATTATTATTTTATATTGAGCAACTTAATGTATATATAACAAATATAAATGTAAAATGTCATATAGTTCCCATTACTGCAGACTTTTAGGGAGGAAAGGATTCCCTATCTTTGTAAATATTTCACTGCAAACGGTCATCATTTTGTCAAAATCCCAGCGATATACATAAAATGTAACTATTTTATATCTTTGTAGATTGTGTACAATGCTTTTTTGACCATCACAAAACTTCACAAACTATTTGAAAACATTCTTGTAACTCGTAACTTCACTGTAATATATAGTTCAAATCATTTAAAATGTGTTTGCAGCAGGTTTGCCCAATCAAAATAAAATATTAGCTTGTTATTCCATTGCTGGTTAAGGCTGGTTTATGTTTGCTCTCTGGCTATTATTGTTCTAGATAACTCTAAATAAAAAGATCTAAAATCTGGTAGGAAGTGGTTTATTTTCTTATTGTAAAAAGTTATTGAAAATGGCAGCTAGAGAGCAGTTCAATTATTTAAAATAGATTTGACAAATTTACACATTATATTTATCCAATAATAAAATATTATTTTATCATAATCATCATCATTGTTAACCATTATCAATACACTGCAGGATGATCTCCAATCTCTAGCCTCTCTTCTCCACATTATCCCTGCTTACTTTCTTATTTAATTCATCCATCTCTTTCTGGGTCTTTTACAATCTCTTGGAATCCAGTTTAAGATTTCAATTGTCTATTTACTATCATTTCTTCAGGTAATATGTCCAGCCTAACTCCACTTATCTTTTAATTCTTTCAACAATATTAGTAGCATCTATTTGTTCTCTTACCCATATATTGCATTTTCAAATACTTCTTGTTACTCCTAACATGAATCTTTCCATATTTCTTTGAGTGATCTAAAGTCTCTCTGTATTGCTCTTCTATTAAATGTCCACATCTCAGATCCATAAGTAAAAACTCGTAAAACACATTTATTAAAAACTTTCCCTTTTAAACGTGGGTATATTTCATTTTAATATTATTTCTACCAAAAACATTCCAACCAAGTTTAATTCTATGATTAATATGATTCATTATGTTTCCATCTGTAGTACTAATCGGACCAAGGTATTGCAGATGTATATTATTTATCATCACATATATATGTTTAAAATGTTTGTGTCTATAAAAAAGTAGAAATTTATATAAATTTAAATAGGTAAATATAGTTTTACTCTCAATTTTTCTGACAGTGAAAATGAATGTATAGATTTATACTTTTGCAACTCATGGAGGCAGTCTGCTTTCTTTCATTTACATATATACATTGTCAATGTTCGTTATGTCTAAACTACTAAATAAGAGTTTATTTAAAAGGTGATAAAATGGTTATTTATTGATCTTCTTTAAAATAGATTATATTTGTCTATTGAATGGTATTAATTTGAAGGAGTCCATGTTTTATCTGTAGAGGTCATTGTGACAACAAATTATAGATTTGGTAAGAGTACCAAATTGTCCATACAGTAGTGCCACCAAGTGCAAGCCTTCATAATCAATGGATGTAGAAAGATTTGTGCACAAAATGTCTATCTAGTGTCTACTCATACATCTCCAGACTAGTTTTGAGCTTGTGGCTTTCATCAGGGAGAAGCCTTGGATTGAGAGTACTGCACCTAGATCTTAGGATCTAATGCAACCATCCAGCATCCAACTTTTACCTGTTTGATTAACTATAAAGCTAGAAGCCCGAGATGAAACACCGCAAGGTTTCCAACCCAAGCTTATTCACTTGTATAGCAATTTAGATCTGAATTCAGTTCAACATATATACACTTTGGTGTTTTTGGTTTTTCAAAAACACAGTCACCATTATCCTATGAGTACGATAGATATAAAACCATCAAAATGTCACATGATTACCATTTAATATGCTTATTTATGCTATTAATAAGAGTATAAAACTCTCCAAACAGAGGTTCCATCAAGTGCAAGCCTTCATAATCAATGGATGTGGGAAAGTTTGTGCAACTGTCTAGCAGCACAGGCCTTCTGTCATCCATTGATTACTCTGGCTTGCACTGAGTGGCACTACTGTATGGAGAGTTTTGCCTGTTTTAACAACAGTTATGAGCAAGCATAAGAAATGGTGGTCATGTGATGTTTAGTGGTTTAATACCAACATAATGTTTAGTGGTTTAATACCAATCCACCCTTAGCTTCCCATTTAAATCCATAAAATACTTCTCACTAAACTGCTCTAAAACGTTTTGAAGACATGGAGTCACACTGCCACACACCCTTCTCAATGTTATTTTGTTTAGTATCTTTATGTAATCTAATTATTGCTGCTGCATTTTTATAAATATTCTTCAAACTATGACAATATCCTGGGTGTATACGTTTATGATCTAATGACTTAATAATCACTGAAGAAATGCTTATAGAATCAAATCCCTTTTCATAATCTACAAATCCAAAGAATAATGGCAACCAATATTCATTGGTCTTTTCAATAATATTTAGATATGATCCACTGTACTAAAACCATCTTGAAATCTAGCTTCTTTTTTGTGTTGGTTAAAATCCAAAGTTCGTTGTAGATTAGTTGTATTCATTTTGGTAAAATTTTTGTATAGAACTGATATAAGATTAATTAGTCTGTAATTTCTAATTATCTTCTTTATCATCTTTTTTAAATATTAATATTAATACTACATTTTTTCAATCAACTGGTATATATTTATTATTTAGATTGTTATATAACTTTGCCAAAAATTTTTTATTTCTTCACCTGCTTCTTTTATAATTTCATCATTACCTGGAGCTTTTTCCTTCTTCATAAATTTAATTGCATGTCTCAGTTCTTCATTTAAAATTCTAGGCAATTTAGAAGATATATTACTTGTAGGAGATACTTTTCCTTGTTCCTTATTGCTATATACTTCTTTCTATACATTTCATGATGTCATCTCTCTTTTTAGTAATAGTTCCTTCTTTCTGTTTTTGCAGAAATAAGTTTCCTACTAATATCAAGATGTTGTTTTACACTCTTGAGACTTTTGTTCTCTTCTATGGCTTTTCTTGCTAGTTCACAATTATACTTTTTTATATTATTATCAATTCTTTCACATCTCCTCATAAAATTCAAGATATTTAATCCTGTTTAATGCATCATTTTTATATATTTTCATATTCCTTCTTTTCTTTATAAATTGTCATCTCTGAATAAATTTTATTGGTCAATTGCTGCTTTTTTATACCAGCTATCTTTGCTGTAGTTTTTAAAAGTGTATCAGTTATCGTCCTACTGAATTTGTTCAATTCTGAATTATGTTCAAAATCTCTATTAACAGAAAACGATTTGCAAGTTTTAATTTAAATTCATTGGAGTGTTTCTGAAAATTAGGAACACCAACTATGAATATTGTTTCTCTTAATAATTTTTGACTCTCTAGTTTTGACATTAACATGTATCTTATTACATCTTACTAATTGACGATTCCTTTCTGTGATGAATTTATTAAGAACATTACAAATTTGAAATACATATTTTCTGTTAGTCAAAATATAATCTAATTCTGCTGTACCTTCATTTGGATGTTTCCATGTCCATTTCCTTTTAACATTTTCCTCAAAGAAAGAATTCATAATATAGAGTTTTTCTGAAAACTCCACAAGTCTATGTTCTCTCTCATTTCTATCATCATAACTAAAATTACCTACAGCACTTTCATTTGTCTACCAATTATAGCATTAAAGTCTCCATGACAATATTAAAATGAAGTTTACTCTGATCAAAAGACTTTTGTACATCCATATAAAAATATTTTACTACTTCATCACTATGAGAACTTGTTGGGGCATAAACCGAAATTATCTGCTATTAAGTTGTATAACTAATCTTGCCACTCTGTCTGATACACCATCAATCTCCACAATGTTGTTCTTCCACTTTTTATTTATAATGAATCCTACTCAACTTGTATTTCCAATATTTGTGCCTTTATAATAGAGTACATGTCCACTTTTTAAATCAATTGTCTTATCTTTTCTTCTAACTTCACAAAGTCCAATAATGTCCGATTTAATATGAGACAGTTCTTTCAATTCTTGCAATCTCCCTTCACTTGAAAATAATCTGCAGTTGTAAGAACCTAAGTAAAATCATCATATGGCAGTCTGGGTCCAATATCAGAAGATTCTTATCACCCTTCACCTTCTTTTTCCAACTGCTGCCTTGATTTGCAACTTTATAGCCTCCTGGGAATAAGGTCCATAATTTATTTTTGTCTGTCATAATAGTAAATATTTATTTAAATTTTTTTTATTCATAAACACATTCATTCTGCTTTCAAGAAAAGTCAACTGATATTTCATTCAAGAACTGTCAGACACCGAGAAGAAAGACCATGGTATTTCTTGATCTTAAACTCAGAGATAAAAATCCGATAAAGTCACAATGCTGGTTAATGCATGTTGTTGAGCAGCCCATCCACATTTATATACTATAAGAATAATCACATAGTAATAACAGATGCAATGACAAGAAAATATAGAGTGGGCATTAGGAGTTTTCCATGCTCCATTCCTTTAAAATCTTAGCAGCAAATTTTATTAGGTGGCAAACATTTAAATCTCCATCCCTATATTGGTTTGTGGCTTTTTTCTCTTTTACCAGTGAGAACCTGGAGTTCAAATCTGGAAACAATGCAGATATACATTTATTAACTACCTTGTGATTATTAAATCATTAAATATCACATGATCACCATTCTTTATGCTTACACCAGCTGTTTACACAGAGTCAAAACTCTCCATATAGTAACACTACTCATTGGAAGTCAGAATAATCAATGGATGCAGGAAGGTTTGTGCATAAAATTCCTATCTAGTGCCTAAGATTTAAGTGCAGTGCTCTCAGATCAAAGGCTCTTCATTGATGAAAGCCGCAAGCTAGAAACTAGTCTGTGGATATTGGATGAGTAGGCATTAGATAGGGATTTTATGCAAAAACCTTCCTGCATCTAATGATTACTCTGGCTTGCACTGAGTGGCACTACTGTATGGAGAGTTTTGCTTCTGTGTACATTATGCTTCATGTTATTGTTTAAGATGAAAGCCTGAAATGGAGCAATATAAAAAAAGTTAAACCAGCAAGCATCACATGATCACATCCATTGATTACTCTGTTTAGCACAGGTGGCACTACTATATGGAGTTTTGCTTTGCTTTGTTTATAAAAAAAAGTTCTAAGACAATTTAATGAAATTATTGTTTTTAATATGCTAAGCGATCAAATACCACATGACCTTTTAACAAACTAACCAATGATTATTTATCTTGCCTTACCAGTATAGTAGCATTGTATTGGTAGATTAAAGAACTTTAAAATGAACAATTATTGGTTTGCATAAATAAATAAAATAAGTGATTGGAAATCTTGTGCTTGACTTTATGGGTTTGCATATTAAAAGACCTCCAGAGCAACTAATGAGAGGATTATAATAATAGTTTTATTTCTTGGGAGTTTCTATACAGTTTAGGTGTTGGGATTTCCAGAGTTCTAATCAGTTCAAGGACTAAAACCTGACGTGTTACTATTGGACTAAACCGCTCAGGATGAAATAAAATAAGCAAATCGCTTATTGTTTGGGAGTTCAGAAAAAAAAATTGAGCCATGGATTTGCCTACAATGAAATATGTAAAACCTATTTACCTTTTACTGATATCATGGTGAAAGTTCAAATAAGAACTGTTCAGTAAATTCATTCGCTTAAACAGTTATGTTAAAAACTATATAAACTATCCTACAGACGTTCAAATCATTTATTACCAAATTGAACACCGGCTTTTAATATTTGGTGTTTTTTTTTTTTTTAACAAAAAGTTGCACGTTTGATAAAATATAAAAGGTTAAAAAATAAAAGCAAACTATGAGTTAATAACTACAAATATCTTGATCAGATTATTAATACAGACAGAAATATAATGATGGAATTAATCATAGAATTAAACTTGAATGAGATGATTTTGGTAGGAACAATTTAATATTAAAAAAAAAAACAACCTATGTATTTGAAAAAGATTTTTTAACAAATGTGTTTTTCTAATTCTTACTCATAGATCTGAGATGTGGATACTTAACAGAATAGCAATGCAGAGACTTCAGATTTTGTAATGAAGTATGGGGGAGGCATGTATGTTAGGAGTAAAAAAATGAAATTCATGGGCAAGAGAATAATCAGATATCACTACCATCATAGAAAAAATTTAAAAATTGGTGTAGTTGGACTGGATATACTGCAAGAAAAAGTCATATTAATTGGACAGTTGAAGCTCTAATTGAACTCAAAAAACCCAGAAAAAGACCACTTAGTAGAGGCTAGATGATATAGGAATGTTTGGAGAAATGGGATTAGGGATTGGGAAAACTGGATTAAACTTAGACCTTAATTCTGCAGACAATCAATAATGGCAAAAAACGATGTCGATGATTGGATGATGATTGGATGAGCGTCCAGAGTGTAGCGTGTTTAATATGCATCTCATAGACAGTTATCTACGCGATGATAATTGTCCTGATATCGTAAGCTTTCAACTAAGAATAATTAGATATAACAAATATTAGATGACTAATTTAGGGTGGCTAGGGCGGCTACCAGAGAAACATCTTCAAACTGCATTCAAATTTATATCCAGGTTTTGGTTTGGGCAAATCAACTCACTAACAATCGCGCCGTCAAAAGCTAGGCGATTATAAATATTGATTGATAGATGAAATGATCTTTTTTATGCAGGTAAGAATTTTAAGCTTATAATTCTACTTTAATTAATAAATTTATTTTAAATTTAACTTAATCGATCGGTAATATATTTGATGGTTTTTTAAAAAAAAATCTAACCGTCTAACAATAAAGCAACGGCAAATATATTTTATTCAAACAAATCTTAATGTAATCCATCTATTCTGCTTCGTATTGATTTTTTCTTTTTATTTACGCGATAAATTCAAGTAACCGTGAAATTGAGATCAATTTTAAAATCATTTTTTTTACCAGCGTGATTACAAATATAGTACATATAAAGCTTCAAAGAACACGGACATGCACACACACAATATATATATATATATTACAGTATAATATTACTCAAAATGGCAAACATGCCTTAAGTTGGCTATTTTGAATATTGTAGAATTTATTCCATAGTGTTTTGCTGATTATATTTATTTTATGTTATATATGTTTATAATTATTAGTTATCAACATTTACATACACTCATACACCAATAATAAAACTATCTGGTTTCATCCGACGGTAATCAATTCATTTGACGACCTAAATTATATATACTAATAATAAATCCAAAATATGGATAATTTATCTACTGGAGTCATATAAACAAGTGTTACAACAACCTACACATAAAATTATCCTGCAGTGCTACGAGATTACAATCTTTATTAAAAGCTTTAGGAGCACCGGTCCATTTCTCGCCACATCTTTGAGCCTACACCTGTGACCACCATATACCTAGAATGTAATGGTGCCAAGCGCAAACTGAAAGAGGCTTAGCATGTTGTAAAAAAAAACCACTATTAAAAAACCCTCTCTAAAAAATGGCTAATTAAAGCAAATAATTAGCTATTCAATTATGCTAATCATCCATTCATTTTTTTGTAATAAAACCAGCAATCTTCCCTCCTCTGCCGGACGCCATGACTATGTTTTATATAACTTAGTCGAAGTGCACTAGACAAAAATTGTTAATTTTATTCAGATTTAAGCGTATCTTGCATACGTTTTTGCATATAATTATTTTTCCACATTAAATATAACATCATAAAGAGTACTTTTGAGCAGGGCAGTATTTATGTTATAACCAGATGTACAATGCTTATGGAAAGATATCAGTTTTTTTGATTGATTGCGTTAACAAATTTTTTTTAAAGATTTAATGTAAATTAAAAGATTTTAATAATTTATAAATAAATGTGAGAAATGTATCCAGCCTGGAAGGCCATCGTTTTTTTTAATTGGTGATTATTTATCTTTTCAACATATATGTGTTCAAGTCTGTGCTCATATACTCTATATTAAATTATATTGTGTTTTTATTATTGATGCTTCTCTGATGTG
This sequence comes from Epiperipatus broadwayi, assembly GCA_028023455.1. Classification (NCBI taxonomy): domain Eukaryota; kingdom Metazoa; phylum Onychophora; class Udeonychophora; order Euonychophora; family Peripatidae; genus Epiperipatus; species Epiperipatus broadwayi. Next base: position 4,015,269 of record JAQFVV010012484.1, read on the forward strand.
ATTACTGTCATTTCATGTTCTATTTATTAAATTTAGTCCATGATGTTGTTAATGGGATTGCACAGCTCTCAAAATGTCTATAGAATGCTGAATTCTTCAATTTCTCTGTGCAGTTTATCATGGTAATACAGGGGCAAATATGGAACTCAAGGAATAGAGATCATGGTCAGCTCTGTCACTTCCAGGGCTTGAGGTCTTGCGAACTCCAGAGCAATATAACTATTCAATTTTATTTATAATTCAATATTCATATCCCATAATAGGAAGTAATGATTTATTTCCACATTAAAACATACAGCAGATTAAAAGTTATAGTAGTATGGTTGATAAATATCTGTAACGAAATATATTTTTAAATTTGCCATGCATCTTCAAAACAGTAGCAAACTCTCCCTATTCTAGTGCCACCTAGTGCAAGCCATAGCAATCAATGGATGCTAGGTTTGTGCATAAGATGTCTATCTAGTGTCTCCTTGTACAATACCATTGTACAATACCACCAGACTAGTTTCTAGCTTGTGACTTTCATCAGTGAGGAACCTATATAAGGGAATTAACTTAGATTGAAAACATTGTTTTTATCTTCAGTTCCTAACTTTTTAGTTAACTAAATAAGTAAAAGATATCTGCTGGAGGATTGCATTAGATCCTTGCTATGTGTTCCATGAAATCCACAAGCTAAAAACAAGTCTGAGGATATTGGATGAGTAGGCATAAGATAAGAATTTTATGCACAAATCTTCTAGCATCTATGGATTACTATGCTTGCATTGGGTGGTACTACTGCATGGAGAGTTTTCTACTTGTTTAATAGCTTGTGTAAGTGTAGGGAATGTTGATCATGTGGTGTTTCAGTGGTTTTATACTTTACATATAGATACAAAATTATCTTCTTTTTTATTTTGTGTGAATGCTCCAAAATCCCTAAACATAACTGATGGGTGTATATTTGTAATGTGTCCCAGTAAAAAAGTGACCAATTCTCTCCCCTGTATACCTGTTGCGTGACCTTGTAACCAACACATGTTACACAGAACCATAGATCAACCCTTCACCACAAAACTTTTAAGGCATTAACGTATCCAGATCATGAGTTCCAACATGAAATATGACAGTGTGTTTCCTATCTTCATGTATCATCTTCAACACTCTCCCAGCCATCACAAAACCTTGCAAACCATTTGAACACCTTGTGTCCAACTGGTGTACTGCTGAACCCAGTTTGAATCATTTCAATGCTTGCAATAACAGTTTTTCCCAAGTTTAATAAAAACATTTAATGTTATTGCATTGTTTCATAATCTATTAAGATACAGAACACATTCCCACTTCATGTAATAACTACTAATCCAGATACATTACCACTTTAAAATGTTTTGTGATGAATAGCTAAACTATATTACTACATAACAGATATTGTGGTGAATAGCTAAACTATATTACTACATAACAGATACAATGACTCAGAGATGGCGCTGCAGGCAACAGAGACAAAACCAGCTGCCAGCCATCTTTTCACTGGATATACTATATAGCAAGAGTGATTGATCTGGTATATTTTTTACAAAATTTCAGCTTAGAAATTTGCAATATATTTTAGAGAAGTGTGTGGCAAATTTAGAAGATTTAGTTGGTTACAGATATTTATCAAGTGCATTAGCCAATGAATTACCTACATATACTTTATGCTATCATGCTTGCAATCAAGTGAGTGTTTTAAGGTGGATAGATATAAATAGTCACAACTGATGTTAAAAATATTAAAACTTCAAATAAGTATAAAAACTCCATCAATGAAATGCAAAATATTAAGGATAAAATTAAACTTTGAAAATATTAAGTATAACATTAATGCATTTTTGATGCAATAGTTATAATAGTTATTGAACACTTAATAGAAGAGCAATACAGAGACTTCAGACCACTCAAAGAAGTATGGAAAATGCATGTTAGGAGTAACAAGAAGAGATCGAAAACACAATATATGGGTAAGAGAACAAACAGATGTTATTGACCTCATTGAAAAAAATAAAAGACTGAAGTTGAGTTGGGCTGGACATATTGCTAGAAAAGATGATAATAAATGGACAATTGAAATCTTAAACTGGATTTGAAGAGATTATAAAAGATCCAGAAAGAGATCACATGTGAGATGGATGGATGAAATAAGAAAAAGGCAGGAGTGATGTGGAGAAGAGAAGCTAAAGATCAGAGAAGATGGTTTGAACTTGGGGAGACCTTTATCCTGCAGTGGATTGATAGTAGTTGATGATGATGATGATGAGTTATAATTATATGTCTTTAACAAAATTTAAATTTTATTTAAACTTTTCAAATATATTCATTTGTTAGTAATAGCATGAAGGTTAGTATTTGAATAGCATTCTTCTTCTTTGTTCTTCAGGTGTTTCTAACCTTTCCAGTTCCACTGGAAGCATGCAAAATTGAACCTGTACCTTCAGATTTATTAATATTAAATCTAAGGTAATACTCTAACTAACTTAGGTTATAGCACAATTTTAAATTCAGTATTCACAAATTTAAAGGTCCAGATTCAATTCCCATACTACTACTATCACTGGTCAGGCCGACAGTACCTGAAAATGAAAGGTGAAAAATGTCACTTAAACATCATGTTATTTACTAACCTGTATATTATTACTAACAATTCAATGGATTTGAAAAGCTTAAATAAGGTTTGAATTTTTCTTAAGACATTTAGCACTTAATATTAGATGATAGAAATAGTCCAATGTATAATTATTATTAAAATAACAATTACCACAAACTTTCAATTGACTTTGATAAAATAGCTAATTGGTTAGAGTGCCATCTTAATTTTAATATTTATGAATTTAAAGTTTCAGGTAAGATTCCCATGTTGCTGGTCAGGCCAGCAACACCTGACAAAGAGCACAATAGTACTCAAATATATTAACCTGTGCATAATTAATGTAGGTGACAAGTTTAAATATGTGAGTTTTTCTAATAACATGTAAATATTAATAATAAATAATGCATACAGACCAATATGTAATTACAACTATAAAAGTTATTTATTTATTTATATATAATCCTTTTAAATACTTTTCTTCTTCCTTTCCTTTATTTCTGCTATCTTCCTAAATGGAGAATAGAGAGAAATAGAACAGAATAAGATCTGATGAAGACTGCAAGGTACAGTCGAAACTGTAATAATAATAATACTAATAAAAAAAGTTTTTGCTAAAAAAGTGTAAGAAGAATTATTTAAATTGCACAATTATTTATTTATATTAAATATTATATATAACTTACCTTTGATGAGGATTCTCAGCTATAGAAATATACTTAAGGTATGTTTAATATTTACTAAGTTTTTTTCTGAATATACAGTGTGTTAATATGACCTTTAATATAAAGTTTGAATCAAATTAGTTGTGTTAAAAGCATGAAAATTATGTCATTTTTGTGAAGTGTTCAGATATTTCAAATCTTCAATCTTCATTTTACCTCATGAGTGTGGTTTGTTATGTTTAATACATGTATAATGAGAAAAATTGGTTTACGAGAGTGTGGTTTGTTATGTTTAATACATGTATAATGAGAAAAATTGGTTTACGAGATGCATGAAAATCTAGAAAATTTGATTGTTCAATATAGACTGTGTAACCCACTGAAAAAACAATTGGTTCTTTCTTCAATTCTTAAAAATACCATACATGAATCAACACATGTATTGCATGGCAACAAAGTTTAACTATTCACCCCCAAACTTAAAATACCTTAGTATTTTTGTATCTTAAATTAAGATGTTAAGTACGATAGCATGTTTAATATCTTCATTATTGATTCTCTTCAATGCTCTCCTTGCCATCATAAAAACTACTTGAAAATATTTCTGCAATTCATGGCTTTGCTGTCATGCACAGTTTGAATCACATTAAATATTTCAATAGCAGTTTTGCCAATTTAAAATAAAATTTAATCTAAGCATAATGTTCTATTGTGGTATGAAACATACTGTCACATTTTATATCATAACTTGTGATATGGAAACATTAGCCTTTTAAAATTTTTGTGGTGAATAATTAAACTATTTTCTTAATAATAACATGAAAGGCTAAAACCTTTGTCAGAAACACCTTAAAAATGCTTATATGACAGTCAATCAGATGTAATAATGACTGCAAAAGTCAAAACACAAGGCAGAGATTTTTATGAGAAGAAGATGGTTCCACCTTCTCTACTTAAATTTATATATAAATAAGCCAGCCTCAAGCATTTTGATCTAAGAGCGTGAAACTGTAAACACCTTCACATTTAATTCACTAAATGTTATATATAAATAAACAATGTGAAATCTTTCGATTTGCTACAAAGTAATTTTCAAATCCAATGAATTGATAATCTGCTTGGCTTAATAAATTAATATATTTACTACTTTCTTAAATAACACCTGTTGAATCAGCAATGCTATTGCAGGTTCACCATTTCAGTGGGGTACGTTGTATATACATACATTATTTGAATTTTGAAATTAAAAAATGAGAGTTGAGAAAGTGCAGGAATTGACATAGTAGAAGAGAAAATAAGGAATTCTGCAATGGCTACTTCACTTATTTCTCTTTCTCTTTTTTTTTACATTTCAATGGCTACTTCATTAGTGAAGTATTAATCATTTAAAAAAGTAAAAACAACATATAACATAAGCACAACAACATTTATTAATAAATATTTCCAGTGCATACCACTATCTAAAATAAATATCAAATCTACTCAAGCGTTAAGAAATTTTCACTTTCAAAATAGCTAATTCAAAAAGGAATCTTAATAAGATGTTTTGAAACGGGCTCTAAACATTTATTTCACAGAGGCCGCAGCTGAAAATTTCTTAACGTTTGAGGTGATTTGATAATTAATAAATACGTAAAACAGTCAATATACATTCATTTATAATAAATAACTGCACTACATTTTATTATTACTTTTTATTTATAAATAATCATACATAATAAAATCCATAGAAGACATCTTTTGTATTACCCTTTTACTGGAAAGTTTATTTTACGTTTATAGTTGATGTTCTGACCAAACCCCATTGGGCATTTTCAATTTTAACTATTACTTTATTAAATAATCAAGCCATTATGGAATAAAATCTTATCCATATTATTACAAATTTAAAAGTAAAAAGATTTTTTTTCTGTAAAGGTTTGATTATTCAAATAAATGTTTCCAATTAAAATAATATATTGCTTATAAATGCAAACGTGAATTTTTTTTGTAAAGTTATACTTTATCAAACATTTATTTAAAATATAGATATATCTGTGACAATCTATTATAGTTTTGCCATCCTGCTTAATTGAGTGCAGTGGTTAATTAATCTATGGATTATGACTAAGCCCTATCTCTTTCACAGTTCGAACACCAGAGTAATAATATATTTATTTATTTATTTAAAAGCTACTTTCAGAACCTTTTTAAACAGTGAAGTAAATGATAAATTTACAATAAAATGCCAAAGATTTAATAATTGCGATGAAAATATTCAGAGCTAAAATTTATAATCATTTAAAAAAAGCACCATTGACAAACATTTGGCCTTAAAAATTTTTTTGCGCTTAAATTAAACATAGTCTTAAGCTGTAATCCACAACAGAAAATAACAAATGAACCAATAACTGTAGCATTTCATTGTATTCTATGTTCATCTACATTTTCCCCAAGAAAACAATCCCATTACACTTGTTTAGAGAGTCACTGCGATAATACCTATAAAGTAAACAGGGACCGATCTTTCCCGTGATAACACTTGAGATCATTATAAAATACATTTTTAGGCAATGTTATTTTTCAGTCGTTTATTTATTTAAAATCTTCATTTTAATGTACATATATATGCATACATAAGGGTAGTTGATGTAAAATTAAAATGAAGAACGACAAAACATCTTTATTTTAAATATTTTAAGAATAGTGTTTATATCATTCATTTTTAGAAGTACTTGCTTTAAAAGGTTGGATAAAAAAATCTCTATTCTGCATTCTTGTTTCAATCGATAAATGTCTTTTCACACGATCTTTTACAGAATTTTAGATGAAGACGGCTATCAACTTTACTAGAGATAAACAGTTTTTACGATATGAAAATCTATAAGTGACGTTTTTGCCACATTGAAAATTTCATTATTGACTTGAAATTTTTTTTTAACGAATTTAATATTTTGCTCCCTAATACATTAATTCAATTTAACTTTATTTTACATGTTTTTATATAGCAAAACGTTTTTTTCCTCTTCAAGTTTATTTGAACTGGTTTCACCTTGGAAAAACTTAATGAATTCGTATATATACGCACATATTTATCAAGTTAATAAAAGGTTAGTTAAAAAATAGTGATTATAAGTGCTACGTTATCAGCTTTATTTAGCAAATATTAGTTTTTACGAAATATGGTCTTGAATTATATTCTACCTCTGAAACTTCCTACTCTGTTTATATTTGTCAAATAAATAATTTGAGTTATCCAAGGACATCCATCTTTATTTCTTGGACTACGGGTGCTGAAATTCATTGCACTAAATTTATTAAAACAAGCAAAAACTCCATACAGTAGTGCCACTCAGTGCAAGCCAGAGTAATCAATGGATGCCAGAAGGCTTGTGCATAAAATCCCTATCTGGTGTCCACTCATCCAACATCTCCAGACTAGTTTCTAGCTTGTGGTTTTCGTCAGTGAGGAGATTTGGATCTGAGAGCACTTCATCTTGATCTTAGGATCTAACGCAGCCCTCTAGCAGTATCTTTTATCCCTACTTAACTACAAAACTATGAGCTTCTCTCTGACATAAGCCACAAGCTAGAAACTAGTTTGGGGATATTGGATGAGTAGGCACTAGATAGGGATTTTATGCACAAGCCTTCTGGCATCCATTGATTACTCTGGTTTGCACTGAGTGGCACTACTGTATGGAGAGTTTTGCCTGTTTTAACAACAGTTTTAAGCAAGCATAAGAAATGTTGATCATGTGATGTTTAATGGTTTAATACCAATCCTGCCTAATAGAATAGTAGTGGTTGTAGTTATTAAAGAACCAAAAACACCAAAATGTATGGGTACTGAACTGAGTTCAGACCTATATGGCTATATAAGCTACTGAACTTATCATGTTTTCAATTTTAAACTCATAGTTTTATAGTTAAGTAGAGATAAAAGGTGGCTGCTAGAGGGTTGCATTAGATCCTAAAATCTAGGTGCAGTGCTCTCAGATCCAAAACTCCTCATTGACAAAAGCCACAAGCTAGAGACTAGTCTGGGGATATTGGATGAGTATGTACTAGATAGGAATTTTATGCATAAGCCTTCTGGCATCCATTGATTTCTCTGGCTTGCACTGAGTGGCACTACTGTATGGAGAATTTTGCTTGTTTTAATATCAATTATGAGCAAACATAAGAAATGGTGATCATATGATGTTTAGTGGTTTAATGTACTAAATCTGTAATACATAAAATCAACTTTTGAAAAGTCAAATAGCTTTGAAATAAGTTTGTTATTCCTCTGAGATGAATAATTAGCTTTTGAGTTTATCATCATCATTTTGAATTATTATTATTTTTGCTTAATTTAGAAAATGAGCAGAGTAGTGAATTTTAGAACTCATGTCCACACATCCTGATTTAACTCTATTATTTTTGACATTTGAATTTCATATGACCTCCCAAGTAACAAACCATTCAAATTATTTTGTGCTTCACGGTTTAGTGTGTGATATAATAATGGATTCTAGAGCTCAATATCCATGAATTATGGTTCTAGTTCTGTCATTCTTCATGCATCAACATCTTATAAATTTCTGTACAATAATCCATTTAATTTTTTTTTTGTTTACTATTATCAAATCCATTAGAAAGATGGCTACGCTAAGTTTATCCTACTTTTTTTTTCATAGATTCGCCTTTTCATATTTTCAAGCAACTTTTTTTTATTTCATTATTCATTTCATATATAGCCTCTTTGTTTGGGAAAAAAGTTTTTAATAAATGTGTCATATATGTAAGATCTGAGACTCAAATGCTAAATAAAGAGCAATGCAGAGATATTACTCCAAATCTTAAAAGAATAGAGAGATTTATATTGGAGAAATAAAAGCATCAAATTTAAAATACACGGGTGAACGATCATTCAGGCATCATTAGCATGATAATATCATTAAAAGAATTTCCAGAAAATTAAAAATAAGATTAGGTTTAAATATTTAGCCTTCATTTTGAATTTACTTTGTAAAAAAATACGTTAGTAGCCGAGAGGTCAGCACAACTGCCTAGCAAGCAAGCAGTTGCTTGCAGACAGTTGTCACGGGTTCGCTTCACTGATGCTTTGACATATGGAAAAAAAACTATTTTCATATAATAAATTAAAATTTTTAAAATTAGTAAATATTTAAAAAATGAAATAATTAAAAAAGTTATTCGATTTTTAATTTATCAGAAATATCAAATTCCCCACTTTCTTTGTTTTGCTGTAATATCTTATATAAATGCAGTTTATCCACTACTTTGAACACTTTTTAGCAAAAATCTTTTATTGATCTATATTCATGCATACGTTTCGATTGTCCTGCAGTCTTCTTCGGAGCTATGATATAATGAACAACATAAAATAAAATACATAACTATATAAATAATATCATAAAGTTTAAGTTTCTAAGGAATAAAAGTAATTAGAACATTATTAAAATATATATTTAAATTAATAGTTGTTCATGTATATGTACAGTCAGGAATACACATGTATAATTTATATTTATTTTATATTTATATTGTATATTTTATTTTATATTAACTGGATTATTTTGTTTGGGTTTGATTATATTTATTTCAATATTATTATATTTTGTTATATTTTATGTTTCTATTATTTTATTAATTTTACTGTTTACATTTTTAATGGTATTATTTATATAGTTACGTATTTTATTTTATGTTGTTCATAATATCATAGCTCTGAAAAATACTGCAGGACAGTCGAAACATATGCATAAATATAGGTCAATAAAAGGTTTTTACTAAAAAATGTTCAAAATGGTGGATAAATTGTTTTTAATTTATTTTGAGGAATACAAAAAAATATCTAAATCTGGGTTGTCTAGGACAAATATACTTATATAAGAGAGCTAAAAACAATCCAGGATATAAATCTATTTTTTTGAGAGCATGAACAGAAATCTGGCCACATCTTTGATCCAATAAATATTAAAATTGTTTGCATGGAATGAGATGACAGAAAATGAAAAGTGAAGGAATGATTTACTGCAAACAGTAACCATGTCATTAATAAAATAGTTAATTGTGTCCAACTCTCAAATAAATGGAATATGCAAATAACTCATTTAAATAATTACCATTTTACCTGTAAGCACTGCAGCATACCAGCCATATTGTGAATGCTCTGAATATGTTTTTTTAGTTGAAAGCTTGCTGAGAAATGATTAATAAATAAAGATATGGAATAAACATTTTCCTCAGTCAATGTTAGAAACATTTTTGGTAACTAATTATAAACAAGATAAGAAAAAGAAAAACAACTTTGAATATTACATTAGTACATATAAAAATTAAATATATTTTAATCAACAAAAATAGTATTGAAATAAATGAAAATATATTTTAAATGTAAAAATAATCTTTCAAATTAAATTAAAACAAACTTTTCTTCTTAACAAACATAATTGAGAAGTTTTTGTGTTACTATATCAGATCTGAGTGAATGAAAGAAACATTTGCTCTTTCCCTGAATAGACCTGCCACCTATGTACAAAATCAAAAATCTAAAGTAAAAGTTTATTCTCTTTAAAATAAACTGTTAAGTTACTGAAAATTGTATTGAACTAGTGTTATTATTAAATTAACACCAGTCTATAATATTTTTAGAAATAGTACAATAGAATAGGCAGCAACACTCCGTTTAACATCTGAAATCAACAAGGAAAGGGTTAAAAAATAAAATAGAGTTGTGTTGGATATATCACTAGAGAAATGAAAATATATAGACAGTTCAAATCAGAATTGAAAATATAAGAGACATATGAGAATGACATGGAGAAAAGAAGTTATTGATAAAAAACCCTCAAATTTGAATACTCCTCATTCGACTGTCAAATGATATTAATCAATCACCAGTGTGTCCCATGGACAGGTCCAGAAATCAATTCATCCATTTTTCTATTCCATTTAGCTTCATAGCCCAGCTCTTCAATTCCACATAACTCTTCCCATACCAATATTTTTCTTCCTTTCTTCTTAACTTCTATTCATCATTTCTTCCAACACATCCTTCATTAATGTCCTGTCGACTGTTCCAATGTTTGGTCTGGATTACAGACCCAACTTACAGAAAATTAATACAAACACCCGAATTATAATTAGTATGTTTATTATATTCACAAATATATACATTAAATAATACAGTATATATACAATAAACAATAGTTATAATGTGATTTCTTGAATCCAGGTCTTGTGGTTCTACCACTTCCAGCTATACCTGATAGCTTGCCTAATGGGTAGGGGGTATGACTCTTCCGGCTGTACAAGACAGCTTGCCTTGAGTCAACACTAGTCTTAGCAGCATCTGGTCTGGCTGGGGACTTGCCTAGCTGCATAGACAAATAGCATATTGCTATCATGGGAATGCTTGCTACTGTTCAAGTTAGCAAACCTTTGCTGGGAGAATGCGTACTGTCTTTGTAGGTTAGACAGATGTTCTCTCCATTTTCTCCCAAAAAACTGACTATTTATAGCCAGATCCCTGACCTTACTGAAAACATTCGGATTCAGCAAGCATCATTGCATATTGGCCTGTAATAATCATTGGCTATGTTTTAGCTGTACATCAGCCTATTGGCCTGCGGCAAACAATGCTTAATCCAATCAGATAAGAAGGAATCTGGAATAGTCCACTTCTGAGAGAAGGGAGGACAATCCAGTTTCTTTATCTCTTTCTGATTTCCTCAATCAATCTTCTTTTATTTACTCTTTTCAAAACTTCATTTGTTATTTTATTCACAGCAACTGATTTTCTCCATTCTTCCCCAAGTCCACATCTCAAAAACCTCCAACCTATGCCTAATTTTATTTGCTCTTTGTCCACAACCATACAATAGTATGCTCTAAATAATAATTTTTGAAAATTTTAACAATCATAATTATTATATATAATTTAAAGAGTAACAAATTTAAGAACCTTTCTATGCCACAGCCAATACCTTTAAACAAATGTTTCTGAGTGTAATGTATTCTGGAAACACCTGGAAAGTTTGGAAATTGGATTTTAATGTTACTTTATATCATTTTTTGTTTATTTTATAATATTAACATGACAAAAGCATGAATGCAACATATAAAGACTTTAGTAATTAAAGTTCACAAACAATCAAATCTTTTATCAATCAGCGATGAACGAAAAATCTTCGGCACCTTTTATTTTGGATGATTATCATCTTAATGATGTTTAAGTCAATTTAAGTATCTTTTCATTTTTTAAAGAAGCCAGTGGACTTAGTTTTGAAGTAAAAATAAATTACTTCATTGCATTGACCCAATTATTGCAAATATGTTGTTTTTAGAGCTATTATTTTATCTAGTTGAGGGGTGGGAAAATAGCAGCCTGAGGGCCATGTGGCCTGCTAAGAGTTTTTATATGGGCTGCCAAGACAATTAGAAAAATTCACTTTGAACTGAGATTTTTTCCCCGTGCATAACCGAAGATTCAGCTCATATTTTTCATTACGATGGCCATGTCAATACACATGTGCAGTGCTTTTCCAGTTGATCTGGTTAATTTCAATTTTGTCTTTCCATTAGCAAATATATACATTTCCAACTTTAGTGTAACCATGAACCCTCCAAAAAAAATGTAAAATCAGTGATGAATGTTGTGTGTTTAATGAAGAATGGACAAACAAATATTTCTTTGGTAATACAGGGAATAAAGCAGTGTGTTTATTGTGTCATGAAAAAAGGTATGGCTCTCCGCTAGCCTTTGCTTCCACAAAGTGGCCCCTGATGTGGCCCTCCGCCAACCTCTGCAGCCCCCAAGCCAAAACAATTGCCCACCCCTGATCTAATTAATTGTATAGATGTGAGACTTGGACCAGTTATCAATTGGACATAAAAGCAATACAAATTTTCACTTAAGGATATTGGTAAAATTTTAAAAATATGATGGCAAGATCATAATATCAACGATTTAGATATTATCATCATCATCATTTTCAACTATATCGATCATCCATCCTCTCTAATTTATAGTCTCTCTTTTCCACATCACTTCAGCACATTTTTTTATTTCATCCATTCCTTTCATATGCAGTCTCTTTCTATTTCTTTTAAATCTCTTGGAATCTAGTTTAAGATTTCAACTGTTCCATCTATTATCATACCTTCTAGAAAGATGTCCAGCCCAACTCCACTTCAGTCTCTTAAATTTTTTTCCAATTATGAACATCTGCTTTATCTCTCAACCATGTATTTCATTTCCAATTTCTTAACATGCATCTTTCTGTATTTCGAGTGGTCTAAAGTGTCTTTATTGCCTCTTTTGTTAAGTATCCAAGTCTCAGAGCCATAAGTGAAAACCAGTAAAACAGATTTATAAAAAAAATCTTTTTTCAAACACTAGGCATATTTCCTTTTAATATTGTTATTTCTACCAAAAGCACTTCAAACAAGTTTAGTACTACAATTATTTCATCCATTGTTTCCATATCTAGTAATAATCAGATCAAGATATTTGTTGTTGTTAACAACTTCTAACTCATCGTTATCAGTCTTTATAGATTATACTATTATAAAACAACAGCTTCATTATATTAAACCACTATACATCACATGATCATTCTTTATGCTTACACAAGCTGTTTTCACAGAGGCAAATTCTCCATATAGTAGCTCCACTTAGTGCAAGCCAGAATAATCAATGGATGCAAGAAGGTTGTGCATAAAATCCCTATGTAGTGCCCACTCATCCAATATCCCCAGACTAATTTCTAGCATGTGACTTGCATCCATTGATTACTCTGACTTGCACTAAGTCACGCTACTGGATGGAGAGTTTACCCTCTGTGTTCATTGTATTAAACATGTAAAAAAGTATGAATGGTCCAAATTCTTCCTAAGAAAGTAACCTATGATGAACATGGCATAATTTTCATGGGAGGGTCAGAACCTGTTTACATTATAAAAATTACCTTAAGGATGTTCTAAAAAAGTGTGGTGTTGAATGCTTTCATTGGAAAGATATGACTGAGGATAAGGACTGCAAATAGGTAAGATGTTGAAGCCTTTCAGAAAGAAAACGTTACTGCAGAAGTCAAAAGGTAGTAACCCAAAATATTAAATAACCAGTATTTTTTATTTGTGAAATATTTGTGGTTTATGGATTTTTTAGATAGTCACCACAAAACTAATCTCAATATATTATAATTTTTTTGCCTTTTTTTTTTGGAGTTGAAATGATCATAATCATTTCTGAGTGGGGTGTTTCTGATGACTAATAAGATAACCAAAACATGTCATTTTACTTCTTTCATAAGCATTTTACCTGCTTGTAAAGAAAATAATATTTCAGTTTTTAAGTTTCAATATCTGCCTGAGTATGCTTTCAGCCTAGTCGGTCAAAAAATCATAACACTCAAACTGTGTGGCCATCATTGGTGATGAACCATGACTCTTTCATCTTCCTCTTTCGATCATCACATCCAGCACACACTATGTCAATATTTTGCAGGTCGAAGTTATGGTGAGAATTTATTTTATGCTCAAGAAACACTGATTTAACATTAGAATCATTTTCCCCATGGTTGTAGAGGTATTTATCCTGCACCAATCTCATGGCAATATTGGTGCATGACCCCCCATAATAAACCTGTATATCAAATGGTTGGCTTTTTTGGGTGATGCTAATTTTTATTTGCCTAACAATCTTTGTTTAGAAATTTTAATTCATCATCAGCAGCAGTAATATTTACTAGCATGTGAAACAATGTGAAAAAATGGTAAATCAAAAATAATAACATATGATGAGTTCTGCATGATTTTACAAACCAATTTCTGAATGATGAATATGTCCATATCCTGATTATTTGATGTTTTGCAATGCTGCCTTTTAATCTGTTCTACAGCAAAACTTCACTTTCTGAAAGATTTCAACATCTTGCCTAATTGTAGCTCCCATTATATTCTCTATCTTCAGTTGTAAAAAATCAACATTGCCTTCTTTAGAATATCTTTGGGATAATCTTTATATTGTAATTAGGCTCTATCTCTCTCATGAAATCCATGCCCAAGCTCATCAAAAATTATTTTTAAAATTAATATTTAATAAATTAAAAAATGTAACTTAAATTAATGAGTTAATAAAAAATATTAAATGCAATAAAAAGTACAATTTTTTTCAACTTTCACAAATAGAAGTGTGGGGGCGCTCATGTTTAGAAAAACAGTTTCCCAAGAATCATAACATCAGTGACAATCTATTCAAAGCAGATGTTAATTGCAAGTTTATTTAAATGATTATTTTGGAATCTGACTTAAAAAATACGATCATCCATACTTTTATTTGTGAAAGCTGAGGAAATTTTATTTTATTTTTTTAATACATTTTTACTTTCTAATCCATTTTTGTAAATAAAAGAATTTTTTAAATTTTTTTGCATTTTTATTTTCTATTTTTAGTTTATGAATAAAAAAAGTTTAGAATCAAATTAATACCACTAGATGGCGGTACCATAAAGAGTACTGAATCCATAAGGCATTTGTTGATTGAATGTAAATGCTTGAAAGCAGAAAGGGTAAAAATAATGAAGTTATGGAAGAATAAATATGAACAAAATGATTATACAGAAAGTGGCTTATTGGTTTTTATGCTGGGTTTAGGAAAAGATAAGGGGGATTTAGATATAAAGGCCATAGAATTGAAAAAGATTATGTTGTGGAAATGGGATGGAGCAGATTATGGGAAAGCTTAGGTAGAGAATGGAAGGGGAAGGTAAAGTGGCTAACAGGTTTCTTTGGACATAGTTGCTGAGAGATTCCTGACCCCATTTAAGGAGAAATCATAGTGTATCACATCACATATAAAATTAAAAATGTAAATTTTTCACTAAATTGTTTTTGCCAAATTGTTTACAAGCTTTAAAAAAAATGTATTGTCAGTGGAAATACATATGTATGCAAAATTTCAACTAGACCAGAAATTGAGAAGTGGAAGAAAATTGAATTACAAGATTTCACAGGCAGACAGACAAAAAAAAGTTAAATAAAGTTACAGATATATAAACTATTTTAAAAGGGTTATCTGGTGTTTTTTTAATTAAAATTTTGAAGATAAATATTTAAGCTAGCTTCCTAGTTTGTTTTTTAAAGCATTTTTTAAAACTTTATATGATTAAGTAAATAGTTAATCGTTTACCAGAAAACAAAAACATAACCTAATTGTCACATATTTCAGTTCACTTGTTTTGTTACTAATATAATTAATTAGTGAATAACTCAGATTCAAAAATTAAGTAAAGAATAATCATTATTAAAAAAAATTATAATCAAGATCTTTTATAAAATATATTTTATTTATTATTAATGCTGTTAAAACCTTTTTTAACAACAGCACATATGTTTTTTTTCTTTCAAAATATATATGACTTATAAAATATAATCAAGAAATATATACACTCATCTTTTTTCTTTCCAAAAACTTTATTTTTTTTATATCACCATATATATACATTTACTTGTTTGCCACATCCAATGTTTCAACCATCTTATTTGAAGTCATTTTCAAGGATCTACAAAATACATATTTACATCTTTACAATTATCAATACAATTAAAAATAAAATAAAAACTTAAAAATGCACCTATCCCTGCCATAAAAAACAACATTTTCCCTTTCATTTATTAATACTTTTATTTACATATATTACATTATATACACAGTACACTTACTTGTTTTCTTTCTCCCCAAACTTTCTTTTTTTATCTATACACTTCTTTTTTTAAACAAACCACAAACATTTTCCTTTCCTTTTTTTTTTTATGTCTTAAGTAATTACTTTAAAACAATACCTTTACCTACAAATTTATTTGTTTGTGGTTTTTTTTTTTTTTTCATATGTCATAGCATCGGCCGGGACGCGAACCCACAACCGTCTGCAACCAACTTCTTGCTTGCACGGCGGCTGAGATACCTCTCGGCCAACAACGCAAGAAATGTATAGATAAAAAAGAAAAAGTTTGAAGAGAAAGGAAGCGAGTCCAAGTGTACTGTGTGTATAATGTAATATGTGTAAAAAAAAAAGATGTATTGATAAATGAAAAGAAGATGTTTTTTATGATAGGGATAGATGCATTTTTATGTTTTAATACTATTTTTAATTGTATTGATAATTGTAAAGATGTAAATATGTATTTTGTAGATCCTTGAAAATGATCACAAATAAGGTGGTCGAAACGTTGGATATGGTGAACAAGTATGGAAAATATAAAGGTTTTGGAAAGAAAAAAGAAGAGTGTATATATTTTTTTGATTAGATCCTTTATACTCAAGTAACTAATCATAAAAACATTTAAATTATATGTCACACACAAACACACCTATATGCCCAATATGTAGAGCTGTGTATATATGTAACGTTTTATAAACTACAGAAAATATGTATAATTATACATATACAAATATATAATTAATACATTGTTTAAATAACCAACTGTGAGATAAAGATCTCTCCAGTAATTTTTTGTAGAGAAACAGCAAAGTTAAAAGACAATATTTATTGAACTACTAAAATGTTTAGTGAAATAATTAAATATTCTTTTATTGACCAGTAGTTGAATAGTTAGTTAGATCGGTTATGGATTGTCAGCCTAAAAGAAATATTCAAAACTTTCTTGAAACTTAAAAATGAGAAAAAATTTATTTGTTAGAATCCGAGGTTTGAACTCAGGCCACATGATGGTAGAATATTTTCTGCCTACAACAGCCACGGAATCTTTTCATGTTTAAATATAATGTTTTAAATTTTATATTTAAGTAAATACTTTTTCTAAAAAAAATAATTCAAATGAACTATTAGATAATTATCATAGAATTGAAGTGTGTGCGTAAATAGGATTAAACTTTTATTTATTGATTTTTTGAAAAAAAAAACCCTCAACAGTTTAAATACTTGATATTCAACAAAGGAAGACGATTTTAGCTATTCCTTAATTTTTACTAAAATAAATGCATTTTCCCAGTTTGCTTTTAAAATTTAGTTACTTAAAAATTTATTTATTTTTTTAATTGTTAAAAATATATATATATAATGATAAGTCGACACCAACTTCTGGTAATCTATGCGTAAATATGTTTACAGAAAGGTTCATCTCATCCTCTGTTTGGTTTTCAGGCTGTTAAAAGTTACATTCCTTATTGTGTTATTAGAAACCATCTCATTGCTGGATCACACTATTCTTTCTCTATTACTGCAATACTAATATTTTCAAGAGTTATACATTTTTATAATGGACATATTAAGTCCTACATATGAGAGGTCAGAGTGATTTATGGTCAACATGGGTATGACAACAATACTGGCATCAACAAGGGTTTTGAGGATTCCATCATCAGATTTTCAATAATATGGATGGTTGAAGAGTTGGAGAGTGGAGAAGATTGAAGCCTGTGTAATAAAGTTTGAAGATTTGCTATCTTAACATAAACGGAACACATTATATATATGCATAGAAGATGATCTGAAT
This sequence comes from Epiperipatus broadwayi, assembly GCA_028023455.1. Classification (NCBI taxonomy): domain Eukaryota; kingdom Metazoa; phylum Onychophora; class Udeonychophora; order Euonychophora; family Peripatidae; genus Epiperipatus; species Epiperipatus broadwayi. The sequence continues at coordinate 4,033,053 of JAQFVV010012484.1, forward strand.
AAAGTGATGAGAGCTTGTTCAGCATGAAATATGCATATTGGAGATCATTTATTTTTTTGCAAATATGCAGTCATGTGTATCGATTATATAAGATGGAGTGGACAGCTGAAGGGAGCTTGAAAGTTTGTGTTCAAATCTTCTAATTATATCTAAAGTTATACTTGTATTCAAATAATAAATCAAATTGTTTAAAATATGATTAAATTAAGACATAGACACTTGTGCTTTAGACAAGAGTTTATATCTAATCTGATTAAATATATATTGTTTGTTTTCCCAGGTTTCCATGATAAATCTTGAATCATCAGATTTTCAACCACTATATGGAGCTACTAACAGTTAAATCTTCAAGAAACTTTAATATTGCCACACAATTTCACAATATTAAAACTACTCTTAGTACCTTCTCACTATGATGTTGAGAATCTTAAGAATTCTGGGATTTATCTTTCACCACAACAGAATTCTGTTTTGCTGTATTATTAATAATTTTTAACATACTGTACAAAATTGCTTTCTTCTGACATCTTTGAAAAGTTATTTTGGTATGCCTATAATCAACTATTACCAATAACATTCTGTAATACATCATTAAGACATCACATGATATTTCTGTCATTGTTTTGCTATCCAATAGCAATTACTTTCAATATTACTATATTTATGCCATCTAGTGTAACTTTTAGTAATTAATAAATGGCAGATGATAGTTCTTAACAAATCCTTATCCAGCACCATCTCACAGTATATTTGGATGGGACAGAACTAAATAAGAATTTATTAAGCATTATCATCTGATATTTACTGATTTCTAAAACTTACACTAGATGGCATAAATGTAGTGAGCTTGGAAGAAGACATCCTGTATTATTGCTTGCAATATTTACTATAGGGGAAACACTATTAATACCAAATAATTGCAGGGGTGAGTGTCAGACTCTAGGGTGCTGGATTAATTAACAATTCTGATATTACCAGTGTTTGAACTTTGTAAAAATTTTGAAGCAATAAAATTGTTTGAAGTATTTATTTTTCCCGTTCCAGGAATTTTTCAGATTTGTGTAAATCCAAACTTCACTAAGATTTAAAAAAAGCAGGCACACTGCAATAAGGCTTATTAATTTATAAGTATTTAGTGATTTTTTGATATATATGAATAGAGGGGTTTGAACTTAGGATTTTGTCTGTTCATCCTCCAATCTTTCTCAAGCAACTGATACACATGACCACACACACATGAAAATATATATACGATCCCCAATATATGTATTTCATGTAGAACCGGCACTCATCAGTTGGGCCAGATCTTAATCTTCCACACATATATACAATGGGTGCGTGGTTTATATTAAGATAGCAATTCCTCAAACAGTAATAGATAGGCTTCATCTTCTCACTCTTATATTTGGGATCACATATATTTTTCACATGTGTGTGGTCATGTGTATCAGTTGCTTGAGATAGAGTGAAGGATGAATACACTGAAAAATCCCGAGTTCAAACCCATCTATTTATTTACATAGAAAACATTAAGTATAAGCAAGTGACATACTGCCTTAGAATTACATACTGTTGGGGAAATAGATTACATCTTAGTATAAGTTCAGCCCATCTCTCTCCTATTAATATATATGGATATGTAATATTTGATAATATGAGGGGTTAGATTGATGTAATGTGTACATGGATGTGACTACAATATCAAATTCAATAAGGGCTTTGAATGTTCCATCGTTGGTTTTTCAAAGAAATGGATGGTTGAATAGTTGGAAGGATGAGAAGATTGAAGCCTGCCCATTAAAGTTTGAGGAATTGCTATCTTAACAGCACAGATTGTATATATGTGGGGGAGATTATGATCTGGCCCGACGATGAGTGCTGGTTCTGCATGAAAAGGGGGATGAATAGATAGAGAGTTCAAATTCCTCTATTTATATATATATATAGAAAACATTCAGTATAAGCAATGAAATACTGGCTTAGAAATGAATCATGAAAAAAAATTTTTTTATAAGTATGTAAACAAACTAATTTATTTATTATAAAAGATTAAATGCCACTTTCAACATTTTGTTTGGATACTTAAAGTTTTCTAATGGTATTACTGTCGCTAATGAAAAATTAAAAACGTAAGAAAAACAAAGAAACGTAATCCAAGGCAAAATAGAAGTAAATTATTGAAGATAAGAATTCCTTATTTGTAAAAATTGTTAAAGAAAAAAGTTCAACTTGTCAAGCGGTGTTAGCCGAGAGGTCAGCGCAGCTGCCTTGCAAGCAAGTAGTTGGTTGCAGACGGTTGCGGGTTCGCCTCCCGCCGATGCTATGACATATGGAAAAAAAAAAGTTCAACTTAAAATGAAAAATATAATCAATAGATGAAAAAGATTATATTTAACCAGAGTCAATCAAAGAAGGCTGCCCAGGCCTTGCAATATTAGGGGCCTCAACTTGGCAACTCAATATGTTAAACAAAAATATAGAAGACAAAGTGATGTCACAGCTTGTAGAGTGGCCTTAATTTTACAGTTAAATTCCCCGAAAAAATGTTCAAGAAAAACCTTTCCAAGCAGGCATACCACGAGTCGAAAACAAACCAATTTAAGGATGAGGTGCCAATTTGACACCTCTGCAATGAAAGTGGTCGCAGTGCTCAGTGACCAGCAAAATTAATAGTCTCAGCCCTCTGATAATCAGTTTTGTGCCAATAGTGTTTTACAATATTAACAATGCTAGAGTGAATTTACCCTATCCAGGTGCTATTTGGATCTGATCTGCTTGCTCGTTTTCTGCGACTTTTAACTAACTGCTTCCCGAGTCCTGTAAGAAAAAATTCTCATTTCTTTTCTCCCCACGTTATTTTAAATTTTGAAAGACCTCAAAAATATTAGTTGCCCCAGGCCTCACATTTTTTCTGAAAGACCCTGTATTTAATTATATATTTCTAGTTTTCTTTAATTCACATTAAATTACTATGACCACAAGAAAAGATTAAAATAGTGTTATATGTATAGTAAATACAATTGGTGATTATTTATCTTTTCGACATATATGTGTTTAAGTGTATCAGTGTTATGAGAAAGAATAGAGTGGTGGGTCATGTGAAAGTCTGTGCTCATACACCCTATATATTAATAACAAGTAATAACTTTGCCAACTGAAGAGTGCTGTTTTAGGTAGAAATGCGGCTTATAATTTATTTGCCTTTCCACCAATGTATGCAAAATAGTAGTTTTAAAGTATATTTCAAAATAATTTAATTGTTTGTGGAAAGACTTTTAATAGATTAGATTAATTTTGTTGTGTATTTTGATGAAAAAATATATAAATCGGAAGAATTTATATATATTAAAATTGGTCCAATAAAACAAATATGTAAAAATTGTATTTTACATACACATTTTTATTTACAAATCTTGTTTTTATTAAAATTTTATCTCTCTGTCTGTTTGTCTACCTACCTACCTGCCCGCCCACCCGCTCGCCCAATCACCACCCACCCACTCTTCTACCTACCTACCTACCTACCTACCTACCTACCTACCTATCTATCTACCTACCTACCTACCTACCTACCTACCTACCTACCTACCTACCTACCTACCTACCTACCTACCTACCTACCTACCTACCTACCTACCTACCTACCTACCTACCTACCTACCTACCTACCTACCTACCTACCTACCTACCTACCTACCTACCTACCTATCTATCTATCTATCTATCTATCTATCTATCTATCTATCTATCTATCTATCTATCTATCTATCTATCTATCTATCTATCTATCTATCTATCTATCTATCTATCTATCTATCTATCTATCTATCTATCTATCTATCTATCTATCTAGATACATTCTTACTTTTATATTCACATTATCTTCTTTACTATTCTCATCATATTTCTTCTCTTCCCTTCCACCATAATAATTCTTTCTCTCCACCATAATACTTTATATTTTATTTTAAAAACATCTTTCCATTTTTATATTTTATCATTACTATACTTTCCACCTTTCTTTCTTTCATTTCACAATTCTCAATCTTCACTACTTTACAAAACAGGATTATTCCACTTAGTCCAAATTAATGCCAAATATAATTATTTGAGTAAATAAATAACTCCTTTTTAAAATCCTTTTGAAAATGCCCAGTTACTTCTATTTTATAAAAATTATCATCCCCATACTTATTTTCTTAATAAATATTGTTTATTGTATGAACAAATTTTCCTTATATCCATATACAGTGTGTTCCTGTGTAAAACTGGTGACTGGCTCCTCTCTCCATATTGTGTCAATGAAGCCATAAATCACAACGTTTTCAAAAGATGTGCAAGACAATTCACAAGCATGCAACACTTTGTCACATTTCATGTCATAAATCATGATCCAGACATGCTAGTGCCTGAAACTTTTTGTGGTAAATGCTCCCACATAATACATGCATTGATTCAGAAATGGTGCTTCAAATATCGTTGGGAGAAACTCATTCTCTTTTCTCTGGTTTAAATGATATATATATATATATTATTCTAAAATTCTCCTTATGCTATGCTTCAACCACATCCTATGGTCATTTTCAAATTCTATTTACAATTTTTGTTGATAAGATTGTGAAATGGGAGATTTAAAAATAAATCCTAATAGCGAGGCTAAAATGAAGAATAGTAAAGATAATAATATAAAAACAAGTGTAAGGATATTTTATGATGAATTTAACAGTGACATTAGCAAGGACAGTAACAAGAATTGGAAATAGACTTTGGAAATGATTACAGGGTGTGATCAAAGTGTGGGTAGGAATAAAGAATGATATATATTAGAGAAATTGATTCATATAATAAACAAGATTTACAACAAAAAAAAATGAATATGTGAAATGTAATTTTTATAAGGAAGGTTATAAGAAACTGTTAATTGCTTGTTTTTTCTTGGTTCTGGTATTTATCTATGTGAACTTTTTCATGAGGTTAACTTAGATAATAATCGAATTATCAGTGGATGTGGATAGTTATTGCGTCATAATGTTTGACATGATGTCATAGTGATTATGGATAAAAAAAATTAGCATAATAGAATATTAATTAAGATTAATGAAATTCAGCATATTTAAGACTAAAGTAAGAATTATAGATGACGATGAAATATTAAGAATGATCATAAAATGAACATTTCAAGAGCAATTATTTTCATTTGACTCCAGAGCCATCTATAGGTAGTAAATAAAAATTCTATTAACTGTAAGATCAAACTCCTCATTAACAGAGTCTGTAAATTAAAAGCTAAATGGAGATGTAAATAAGATAGACCTGAATATGGATTTCGTAGCATTACGAATTACCATTTATTGAGTTCTCAAATTTACAATAGATGGCTCTGGATTAGGGTGAAGAGCTAGGCAGTAGTCCCTAATGTTTGTTGGTTTTAAAAGTTTTTCAAATAAATCATTTTGAAAAAAGAATAATACAATTTTGGAATTTGGAGTCCTAAGATTATTTTTTAACCAGTCCTGCTCCTACTTTCTCTTCCTTTGTTATTCATATGGTTTATAATTAATTTGACATGTCAAAAGTTTAAAACATAGCAATCTATCATATTTAAAACGGATGAATTATTTTCTTTTTTTAAAAAAAATGTTGCTCGCTTTTTTTGAGTTGATATAAAGTTTTTCTCTTTTTTTGTGTGTATAAATAATTTTTCAAAAATTTAATTAATGTCTAACAAGTTGAAAAGAGGAAACAGAGCTTTTAAATTAAAAAGTAAATTATTATTTTTTCATGTTTTAAGTTGTTAGTTTTTTATTTTTAAAACCGAACTTTTAAATTGATCGCTTAAATCAAATTCTTGAAAGAAAAAAGACTATCATAGGCTTAATTGAAAAAAAAAAAATCCACGTTAGATTATATATATAAGGCTTATTTGTTTGTGTGAGCGCGTGTGCGTGAGAGAGATACCCCGGAACGCAAAATCAGCGTACTGCGACAAGATCTGATGGTCAAACCTAACAATAAACGATTCGATTATTATTTTGCCCATGTAGTTTGATATAGAGATAGATTCTGGAGTAAGTATTCAATTATTTATTATTCAATGAATAACCTAAATTGTTAAATACTATATTAAAAAGAACAGAAATCTTTTTGGAATGTAAAAAATAAGTTCACGGGCTTTTAAAGACAATCTACACCCAAAATTTTTATACTTTTAACATCGCCAATAAACCATTGAATAAAGAAAATAGTTATTAAACATTCACACATATAGAGCAAAGTCTTTAACAGACTGATAATAAATGATAAAATATTTAAAATAGATTAAATAAAACATTGCCCTGCGAAGTTTGGTATTACCGGAGGGTAACAAACTCTGAAACACAAAGATCACGATCCGAGAACTCCCGGTCTGTCATTTCCGCTTCGCGATCTTCTTATGAACTTCTGATCAATATATCATTCTATTACTATTTTGTTCTGAATGACTTGGAGCAATGATATAATCGAGAACTCAGGAATTATAGATTCGGACCAATCTTTATCACTTCCCGTGCGATAGGGAACTCTGGAATAATAGATTGTGATCCCATCACTTAAATGCTCAAGCAATAAAGCATTCGATTATTTTATTATTTTAATAAAATATCAATGTAAAAATTTAAATTATTTATATGCATACACTATATATATATGCTGAATATTTACTTTTCTATGTAAAGGAAGGTTGAGAACTCGATAACAAGCTATTTTCTTTATAATACTATACCCATATTATTAATTAAACGATAATTAAAGAGTATAACTCGGGTTAGATATAATCATTAATTTAATGAATGATCGGAAATAATCATTAATTTAATTCTACAAAGTGGTTTGTGGCAAAGTTGTGAGTGCAGAAAATTTGACACTTTTAATTAAACTTTAGTAAATTGCTATCTATAAAATCTTAAACAAATGATGAAAATATGTGTAAGAGATAGTGATCTGAGTTAACAGATGAGTGCTGGTTCAGAGATATTGATCTGAGTTAACAGCTGAGTGCTGGTTCAGCATAAAATGCCTATCTTGTGTCAAGTATTGTTAGCCGAGAGGTAAGCGCAGCAGCCTTGCTAGCAAGCAGTTGCTTGCAGATAGTTGTTGCAGGTTCGGTTCCTGGCCCAGCTGATGCTATGACATATGGAAAAAATCTTGTGAATCATTTATCTTTTTTACTTGTTTTTGGTCATATGTTTCAGAAATTTATGATGGAATAGAAGTTTAATATATATAAAGTTAAAAGTATATCTAAAAAAATAGTATATTAAAAGTACAATATGAGCTATACATGTCTTACTTGAAAAAAGTGAACTGGGTGTTTCAAAAATGCATCCAGAATAAGGGAAGTTGGTCTGGCTTCTCGGATGGGTGGATCCTTATGATGTGATTGAACTAAGGTGAAAGATGTACTGAGATAAGAATAAAATTTGAAAAAATATATATGCTGCATATTTAGTTTTCTACGTAAAGGCAGGTTGAGAATTAGGCAACAAGATACTATTATGCAGTAATCTTTGAGCATTTTCAATGGCACTTTAACACTATTTAAAGCTTTATGAGTGGGTTTGAATCTTATTAAGTAAATTTGGAAAAATTTTCTTAACAAGATTGGGATTTTTCTGTTAGGAATCCAACCCACAGCCAGTCCAAAAAACCATTCAATAATGGTTGGTAAATGGGTATCTGGCTATTCTTAATTAGAAGATAAAAGAAAAAAGGGAAACTAGACAAACTCTCATTACCTGATAACTGGCAAGCCTGGACTGGGTTTTAATATTATTTGAGTAAATTTGAAAATTTTTCTTAACAAGATTGGAATATTTCTGTTAGACTGGTTATTCTTAATTGGAGGATAAAATAAAGATAGGAAAACTATTCAAACTCATCATTACCTGGTAGTTAGCAAGCTTGGATTATGTTTGAATTTTAATTGATGGAGTATTCATACTTACTGAAGATACTTTTTTTTCTGTACACATTTATACAATATTTTATGATCATTACATCATTTTTGTAATGTAAATTTTGATTCCCCTATATATTTCATTCCACAACCACATATCAACATATATATAACAGAACTTAATTCAAACTTTATTCCGTATAATTCTAGAGTTCATATGGGTCATAAATTAGCTGGTTTGAAGTCATTTTTGTTTAGAAATAATTTTTTGTGTAAGTTTGTGATAAAATTGAAAATATTAATGTATTTGCTACTGATATGTTGAATGTTGGTTATGGAAGGAATATTATTTATAATACAATTACAAAATATAATCAAAATAAAAGTAATAATAAGAAAATATTAAATAAATTAAAAAGTGATAAATGGGTTTCTATTTCTTTTATATCTAATCAACAAGCTAAATTAATTAATAAACTTTATAGTGGTTTGTGTAGGATGTCTTTTTTCTCTTCAATAATATAAATGATATGATAAACAATTCTAAAACCCAGATTTCTAAGTTTGAATTAAATTCTGTTATATATATATATATATGTTGATAGGTGGTTGTGGAATAAAATATATAGGGGAATCAAAATATACATAAAAATGATATAAGATCATAAGATATTGTATAAACATGTACAGAAAGAAAATGTATCTTCAGTAAGTATGAATACTCCATCAAATATTTTTGATTATAATAGAGGATGTAATTATGGTTTTAAATTTGATAATAGAGATGTGAAAATTATTCAAATTGAAAGATGTAATGAAAAACGAAAAATTAAGAAGGCAATGATAATATCTAGGAATAGAGAAGGCTTAATGAATAGACAATCAGCTAATATAAAAGCAACAGAATTGTGGGAAATTTGAATGGATTGAATGATGGGTAATATAAGTTTATTTTGTGTACATTAGTATTAATGGTTGATAAATATTGCCAGTGATACAATCAAAAGTACTTCTGGTAAAGAATATATTGTTTAAAATTTGAATACTGTGTTAAATAAATTTGTTTGAATTATTAATATATATATATATGTGTGTGTGCGTAAACAAATAGAGAAAATCACTCTTCCCCAGGTTATGACTTAAAAGCACTCTAAATGTTGAAGGAAGCATCTAGAATAGAATGAATCTACCTAGTCCTGGTAGCTCCAATGTTTATAAGCATACCTTTCTCAACATTGTTGAAAATAGAGTTAAATTAATTTATCAACCAAATGGAATCTGGCACTTACGAGTTATTAATTAAATTCATAATTAAATATACAAGGCTGGAAACAGCATTTTACTTTTAACAGCTTGATTGTATAATTAAATAAGATTTAATATGTAAACTAAATTAAACAGAGTTCAATGTATATGTATATATGTGCATCCATTATTCAAGCGTGCATGAATGATTGTATTGCAGAATAATCTTTAATCATTCTTTCTTAGATAGCTATAAGAGAGAATTTTATAATATGGGGTATTGCTGTAAACTGAAATTTTATATACAAACTGTAGAGCATATATAATGCTTTGGTATTTTTTGTACTAATAAATGCTACTTTTGTGGCAAGAGATCAACGGTCTTTATAATTAAGCATAACTTAAGTCACTATTATATATAGTTGATCTAACATCAGATATATATAGCTGTGGTTTAGCTTGGATTAAAAATCTTGGGGTACCTCAGTTATTCAAACCATTAGGTTGAATAACATAATAGAATGAGGCTTTTGAATAGATAGTTGCAATACAGGACTCCTCGTTGATAAAGGTCAATAGTCAGGAACCTCACTGGGATTCAGTTATACCAACCACTGGCATCTCCTGTTTATTTTTGTTTATATAATTGTATCTAGAACAATGACAATTATTTTTAGCTTAATAGATCTAGATTATTATCATGTGATTAGGGAATGGTATTGTTAAATTACCCACAACCCCTCATAATCCTACAGTTGATAAATCTGTGAATGTTGCTTTACTTATTTTTTTGGAGAGCATTCAGATTGTTATTGTGTCGTGGACTATTTACTTTATGTTCTACCATAGGCACAGGCATACAAAATATAGTTGGTGAAATAAACTCCTAACATAAATGTACTGAAATGTTTAATGCAACAGAATTGAATATCACTGGATTTCATGATTTCTAATGTTATAGTTTGTTTAAAGATGACCATATAAGAATTTGGAAATGAATAGAAATGATTTCATTACATGTGTTGATCAAAACTCTGACACTAGAGAGCACTGCATTAGTCTCAGTGCAACAAGATGGGTAAGAAAAGTAGTTCAGTATGCAAAAGATTTGGATCAGGAATTTATCTCAGTATACTTTTATAAAAGGGGGGATGATTGTGTTAGGAGAATTGTTGAGTGTTATAGTGGCAAGGAATGGAATAGAAGAATAGATGCAACAACATAGGTATGCATACAACAGGGTTAAAAATAAAAATGAAGGAACATCGATCTTCTGGGACCACCAAGCAGCTACAGGCCATGTATTTGAACCCAGTTTTGCCCAAATAATTTGCACAGAGAAGAGTGATGCCAAAAGAAAAGTCAAAGAAGCTTTTTACACAGCAAATGACCTCAGTGCCATTAATAGAAGAGAGGCATACTTTGCTCTCTCCAAACAATGGACTAACTAATTAAAAATTCAAGCTCATTTGCATATGTGTACAATAAATCACAACAGTCTTCATTCATAAAGCTATGAGTATGAAATTTGAATACTAAATCTCGATAGCGCTAAGCGGGCATATTAAATATATTATAATTACAGTTTCACTAACGCATGCGAAAAAAAAAATCGCATATTTATAATTACAAATTTGTATTGGTGAAGAGAAAAAACAATTTATTAAATAAAGAATAGGGAGATGGAGAACTAATATGGAGAGTAAAAAGAGTTTACATTTTCAACATATATGTGTTCAAGAGTATTATGAGATAGAGTGGAGAGTGGTGGATAGTGTGAAAGTCTGTGCTCGTATACCCTATATATTACATATATAGACACAGGTATATAATAAGCCTGTGTTTCAGTTATTACATAGTAGAGATGTCTTCCCATCACTTATGTATGTATTAATGGATTGTGTCCTGTACATGAAGGGTCGGATTGACCTTAAGTCAGCATGGTGTTACAAGAACCTTGACCTCAGGATGACCTTTGAGCATTCCATCATCAGATTTTCAATTGGATGGACGATTGAAGAGTTGGAGTGTAGAGTAGATTAAAGCCTGTCCATAAAAGTATGAAGATTGGCTATCTTAATATATATCTGAGCACTTATAGTATATATGTATGGAGATGGTAATCTGGACCAACTGATGATTGCTGGTTTAGCATGAAATACATATATTGGTGATTATTTATTTTTTCAACATATATGTATTCAAGTGTATCAATACTATGAGATAGAGCGGAGAGTGGTGGATGGTGTGAAAATCTGTGCTCGTATACCCTATATAGATAGATAGATAGATAGATAGATAGATAGATAGATAGATAGATAGATAGATAGATAGATAGAAGTAAACGGAATATTGGATGCGAGTTAATTTATGATAATAGCCAGGAAAGTAGTTTACCGTTTAAGGTTCGATCAGGATCTTTAGCAACAAGGGCATATACACATAAATGGAGAAATGTGGTTGATTTAGTCTGCAAATTATGTAGGGAAGGAATGGAAAATAATAGGCAAGTTCAAGCGAAAAGGGTAGAAATAATGAAGTTGTGGGATAATAGATATAAACAAAGTGATTATACAGAAAGTGGGTTTTTTGGCTTTTTATGCTAGATTTGGAAAAAGATAAGGGAGATCTAGATATAAAGGTCATAGAGTGAACAAAGATGATGCTGTGGAAATGGGAAAAACTTACGGCGGAGAATAGAAAGGAAAGGTAAAGTGACAACAGGTTTCTCTGGGGATAATGGCAGAGAGATTCCTGACTTTCATAAAGGAGAAGCCATAGAGCGTCACATCACATCGCATCCCTCCGACTATATTTCTCATTATTTATAATGTTTAATTTATTTTACGTATATATATATATATGAAAATTTCAATGTTATTACTCGTTAAACTTTTTTTTATTGTCATTAACATTTCGTTTATATGTAAGTTTTGGTAATTTTAAATTAATGGTTTGTATTTAACCGCAACGCAGTTGGATCTTATAGCAAGAGTAGAAAAAGGACAAAAACCTTCGTTATTTAAAAGAAAAAAAAAACTAATTAAAATTAAAGAAAAAGAGTCTTTGTATTGAAAATTGTAAGGATAATAATAGTATAAAGAATATATTATTCTTTAGCAAACGTTCTTAAAAAATTAAAATTACAATATCTATTTTTTTTTCTCTTCATTTTTATAACTTGAGTATACTATTTTTTTAATATTGAAATATCAGATTATAATTGAAGAAATTAAACGAAGTTTTAATTTTTGAAAATTTGATTAGATTGCAATTAATTGAAATTTTACTTTCTTACATTAGTCAGTTTTGTATTAATTTAAAACTACTTAGCATGTTTTAATCTTTATTAAGAATAAATTAGTTTGAACTTTTAATGTTCATCGTATTAGGAGAAGACAAATGATGTCGTAACTGAACACAATGTTAATCTTTTTTCTTAAATTTATCTTTACATGACTTCTATATCATTAATCCGTAGCTTAAAGTCTACAAATGCGGCTACATACTCACCATATATAGATAACTGACGCAAGTCGACTTACTTAATGCGAATCAAGAATATTCCGTATCCTTTCTATCAACAAAACATGATCCAGCAGAATTCAGGGCAAATGCAATCACTTTATGGAGACCGGGATGGGGGAGGGGAGTTGTTACGGAATTAAGAAAAAAAGGCATAAACATAAAATTAGTCTGGGATTTTGGATAGGCCAACACAGGATAGGATCTATTATTATTTATTAAAGCTTACACTATGTGGTTTAGAGATAGTGAAAACGGATGCTGCTTGCAACTGCAATATATCAGCGGAAATCATGTGATACTTTATTGGTTTATACCAAATTCTGTCCACAGGGTAGAGTTGCTTATGGTTATTAAATAACTAAGCACACCATAATGTACAGAAACGGGACTGGATTCAGATTTATACGACTGTACAAGCAAGTTGACTTGGATTGAAAACATTTATACGTTTTTTTTTGTTTGGACTGACAGCTTGATAGTATAATGTAGAGATAAATAGTAATTGCTGGAAGGAAGATGCATTAGATCCTAAAGGTCTAGGAGCACTATTCCAAAATCAAAATCTCCTCTTTGATGAAAGCTGTAAGCTTGAAGCTATCCTGAGGATTTTGGATAGGAAAGCACAGGATATGGATTTATTAAGCACTGCCATCTAGCATCTACCATTGGTTATTAAATTTTACAGTAAGCAGCACAGAGAAGGTGAAAAAGTGCGCTGATGAAATACCAATACATAAGCTGATCAGATGATAAGTGGGAGAGAAATGTAAAATATAAAGACATAGCACTTCACCTTCCAATTTGGAGAGGTCACTAGTTGAAATGAATGCAAATTGTTTATGTAATGCTTTTTTACTATTAGTAAGCATATTTTTAAGCAGAAGCATAACCATATTGAGTAATTAATGGATATTAAATGAAAGTTTAATCAGGTATTTTCCACAGTGGGATTTGGTGCAGTGACAGAGAAATGGATTATAGGGTTCAAAGTCCACCGATTGTCACCCAGCTTAGTCAATTCAAGAGCCAAACCTTTTATGAACTTTTGAGTAATAAAGACATTTGATTATATTTTTATTAAATAATCTTCTCTTGAAATAAGGAATCATACCTAAGAAGTGATTTGATTGTTTTTCCCAGTTGGTAGAGCATCTGACTTGGTATGGTCACAGTTCTGGCACTCAAACTTCTTATGAATTCTGGTGTTCACAGTTCTGGAACTCAAACTTCTTATGAATTCTGGTGTTCACAGTTCTGGAACTCAAACTTCTTATGAATTCTGGTGTTCACAGTTCTGGCACTCAAACTTCTTATGAATTCTGGTGTTCACAGTTCTGGCACTCAAACTTCTTATGAATTCTAGTGTTCACAGTTCTGGAACTCAAACTTCTTATGAATTCTGGTGTTCACAGTTCTGGCACTCAAACTTCTTATGAATTCTAGTGTTCACAGTTCTGGAACTCAAACTTCTTATGAATTCTGGTGTTCACAATTCTGGCACTCAAACTTCTTATGAATTCTAGTGTTCACAGTTCTGGCACTCAAACTTCTTATGAATACCTGAGCAATAAACTCATTAGCAATTTTTTTATACTCAAGAAGTGACTTAACTTTTTACTTCTTTTTTTCCATATGTCATAGCATTGGCCGGGAAGCGAACCTGCAACAACTGTCTGCAAGCAACTGCTTGCTTGCAAGGCAGCTGCGCTGACCTCTCGGCTAACAACGCTTGACAACTTTTTACTTCTTTTTCTTATAAATGTCTATTTATAAAGATATACAGATAGATAGGTAAATAGGTAGATAGATAAATACATAAAAATATATACATGCATACACATATAAATAGAGATAGTTAGTTAGATATATAGATGGATGGATGGATATATGTACATTGTAGACTAAGAATATATTGTATAATGTTAACATTTTTTTAAAAAGATTATAATGAACAAATTTCCTTATTAGTATTATTATAATAAAGTCTTAAGCTAAATAGTCAAAATAAGTCATAGATCACATGACCCTATTCTCTTAAGCTTGTAAGTTATAAACAATGAGGATTGCCAATTCCTCAACAAGCTTTATGATAAATGCTTAGCTAGAGAAAGCTTTTAAAATATCTCTGTCAAGACCCCCCCCCCAAACCTCTGACCATGGTTTCATGCTCTGGCACTCCTCAGAGCACGAAACCATGGCCAGAGGTTTGGGGGGGGGGTTTGACAGAGATATTTTAAATGCTTTCTCTAGATAAGCATTTATCACAAAGCTTGTTGAGGAATTTTTCTTAAGCTAAATGTTTCAATATTATGAATTAGCTTATTTAGCTCTTAGTTATTTTAAAATACTTAGTTTATTTAATATTTGGTTAAAAAACTAAAATTAATAGATCGAATCTAAGGAAAAGTTAATTTAAAACTTGCTATATTTCAAATACATGCTATGAATAAAGTTATTTTGTGCTGAAATATTATCAAATTCATCACTTATTTTATCTTGCTGCAATAACCTATATAAATCCAAGTTATCTACTCTACTTTTAACACTTTTTAGCAAAACCCTTTATTATACATAAATGTCTACACAATCTTATGTTTCAACTGTCCCGCAGTCTTCTTCAGAGCCACTTTTACTTTAATTTTTTACAAAAGTGGCTTTGAAGAAGACTGCGGGATTGTTGAAACATGAGATTGTGTATGCATATATGTACAATAAAGGATTTTGCTAAAAAATATTCAAAATAGAGTAGATAAATTGCAGTTATTTTATGCTGTATAAAAATGGTTATTTATCTCTGTTATGATTTTTGTTTGTTATATTTTTTTTAAATATTATTAATATTTATTAAATATTAGTTTATGTAAAAGTTTTTAAAATCAGAATTTAGAGATATTAAGTATAACCTAACATTTAAAACTAATTTAAATTGACACTTCTCCCAGTTAATTATACTTTATATTATAGATAGATAGATAGATAGATAGATAGATAGATAGATAGATAGATAGATAGATAGATGGATGGATGGATGGATGGATGGATAGATGGATAGATAGATAGATAGATAGATAGATAGATAGATAGATAGATAGATAGATAGATAGATAGATAGATAGATAGATAGATTTTTATAATTTTTTTTAAAAATAAAAAGAAAATGTTGGATTTGAAATTTTATTTATTCTACTTTCATCTTTTTAAAAAAATAATCAAATAAAATTACTATATATATATTTAAGCCTTATTGATATTGGTAAAATCATATATAATCTTCTATCAATCTCGATAAATCATATTTATTAAACAATTTTTCAGGCTTATATGCTGTGGAGTCAGTAGTTTTCCCACATTTTGCATCACATTATTTTCAAGTCTAGAGCTAGAAAATGAGCTATATGCAAATAAATTATATCTCTGTAGGACAATAAATATAACAAGATAGTGTCACTGGTGTGAACAAAAAATATAAAATGAAGAGAGGAGACTCATTTTATCATTGATACAGACAGTAGCCTTCGATTTCTAATTTTGGATAGACAAGAAGCCAATTGCTATGATTACAAATGCATATCCACCTTCTAGAAATGATTTATTTTGTATCTCTTATTAGGATGAATCTTTTTCTATAGACATCTTGAGATTTTTTTCACTTTTGGGGCACAAGATAAAAAGAAAAATTCTTATTCTGCTCCTTTTGTAAGTTCTGAAGCTATGGATTATCTCAGGTAAGAAGTATTATATATGTTTTGAATGAGAATTTTGTGAGGAATACAAAGATTATCAATGAAGATGTAATTTTAAACTTAGTTAATGATAAATTAGAAATTATGAACAAACAATAAAGTAATATTTTTTTCGAATATTGACATTTCTTTTTTTCTTCTTCTTACAATCACTACTAAGCTTTATTATTTTCCTTGGTTTTTTTATTTTCTGTCAATATGTAGCACTTTGCTCTAATATTATTAAAAACTGAAGTTATTGTGAAAATTGTGTCTCAAGTCAGTTTTTTAAAAATTCAATATGGCGCCAAATACCCTGATATAGATAAAGCACTCCTGCTTAAAAATTTCACGGGGGGCCGCTGTATACAGTTAATGGGAATAGAATCTAGCCAAAATATCGTGCTATAATATCCATAACAAACAACACCCCCCCCCCCATGAATAAACCTGAAACTATTCATATCTGTTGGTCCTAAAGATTTTCGTTATGTTATATAAAGACAGTTTATATTCAGAAACTTTTGATTTTATATTATTAGCTGTTTCTGTTTTTTGTAAAGATATTTTAAATTTTAAATGAGACACTAATGTGACTAAAATGTTTAGTGACAGTAATTTATGATATTGCCAATCATTCCAACAGGCGTTTTTTTTTAAAAAATAAATTTGCGATTACAATAAGATTCAAAGTTGTTGAATAAATCTGTTTTGTACTGTCAAGAAAATTTTATTTCTTAAAAAAAAAATTATATCCCCTAGCTTGAAAGTTCTAAAGGCAAAATATTTTAATATTATTAAAATTGCATTATATAAGTAATAAACTAATTTAAACTTTTATCGTATTTATGAATCTGAATAACGTTGACAGGTCTCTTATTTTACGGTGTATTTCTAAATATCAAAATTTCTTTTTAAAGTTTATTATAACCCTTTCGAATGGCGGAAGCACAAGAATTCGAACAGATCCTAGGATCCTCTATTTCAGAGTCTGACATTCTGCCCTGTACAGGAAGGTTTTAATATAGGACGTCATCTATAATGTGAGAAACTTAAACAAGGCAAAACTCTCTCAATACAGTAGTGCCACCCTGTGCCAAACAGAGTAATCAATGAATGCCAGAAGGTTTGTTTATGCCCAAGCCTTCTGGCATCCATTGATTACTCTGTTTGGAACAGGGTGGCACTACTGTATGGAGAGAGTTTTGCCTTGCGCAAGCCTTCTGGCATCCATTGATTACTCTGTTTGGCACAGGGTGGCACTACTGTATGGAGAGAGTTTTGCCTTGTTTAATAACAATTATGTGCTAGTATAAGAGATGGTGATCATAGGATGTTATGTGAGAAACTTCATGGTTTTATGACGTGGTTCCAAATTTGAGATGCTTGAATAAATTGCATTACAAGGATGCCAAGCAATGGCGAATATCACTGATGATGACCTAATGATATCTCTTGGCAACAATATTCTTTTGATTATTTGGTCCAATATGATGGCCATTGGAATAATTAGCACATAAAGACAGTAAGGTAACTGGAAAAAGATATCAAATTATTATCAAATAAAACAATTAATTTGTCTAATACTCATGAGTTCACATGAAGTGTCCATAATGTTCAAGCATCAGAGGTGTCAGAAAAGATTTGTGGTTCATGGACCTTAATTTCTAGAATGTGCCACACCTCCACTGCATTAATTCAACCCAGGGAAGTGTTATCAAATGATTAAATGGTATCACTTGTTGAGGCACAACCACTTTGGTTTCTTTACCAGAAATGCTTGCAGTGAACTTGGCATATCTTTATTTTATTGTATGTTGAATTTCCTTGCTGTATAGTTTAGAGTTAATCTTTTCGTGTTTGTACGTATAGTGAGTTTTGCCTATTTTCACTTTGGGGTTGCATTACCGCATATTTTATTTAGAACATTGGTGTTTGTATGTTATATTTAAAAGAACATTATCGTTAAGCCAATAAACATCACATGATCACCATTTCTTATACTTGCTTATAACTGTTATTAAAACAGGGTTGCATTAGATCCTAAGATCTAGGTGCAGTGCTCTCAGATCCAAGGCTCCTCACTGATGAAGGCCACAAGGCAGAAACTAATCTGGGGACATTGGATGAGTTGGCACTAGATGGAGATTTTATGCATAAGCCTTCTGGCATCCATTTATTACTTTGGCTTGCACTGAGTGGCAATACTGTATGGAGAGTTTTTCCTGTTTTAATAACAGTTATAAGCAAGCATAAGGAATGGTAATCATGTGATGTTTATTGACTTAAAACCAATCCTGCCTAATAGAATAGTGGGGGAATATGGTTGTTAAAGAACCAAAGACACCAAAATGTATAGGTACTTAACTGAGTTCAGACCTATATGACTATATAAGTTAATGAGCTTGGATTGAAAATATTATTGTAAAAAACCAAAGACACCAAAATGTATAGGTACTTAACTGAGTTCAGACCTATATGACTATATAAGTTAATGAGCTTGGATTGAAAATATTATTGTGTTTTCAATTTAAGACTCATAGTTTTGTAGTTAAGTAGAGATAAAAAGTGGCTGTTGGAGGGTTGCATTAGATCCTAAGATCTAGGTGCAGTGCTCTCAGATCCAAGGCTCCTCACTGATGAATGCCATAAGCCAGAAACTAGTCTGTGGATATTGGATGAGTAGGCACTAGATGGGGATTTTATGCGCAAGCCTTCTGGTGTCCATTGATTACTCTGGATTGCAATGAGTATGGAGAGTTTTGCCTGTTTTAAAACATTGTCATTGTTTTAGATAATTGAGAATAGTGTCCTACATGGCTTAGTGCAGTAGTAGAGTATCAGAGTCCAGAATATATGGTTCTTGGATCAATCCCAATTCTGATACTTTCAGCACTTGGAATTTCTTATGATTGAGCAATAAAGTTATTTGATTATTTTGCTAAGAATGTTGCCTTACATGATGTCAAGATCCAGAATTATGACCCAGAACTATCACTCCCAATGCTCAAATGTCTCATGAACTCCTGAGCAATAAACTATTCGATTATTTACTGAGGATGATTTTATTGGTAATAATATATTTAATATACTTATATAAATAGTAAACCATTTAACTTATATATTTATTTCTGTGCAATTTTTTTTATAGTTTTGACTGAAGAAGACTGTTGTATAGTCGAAACTGTAAGCATAAAAATAAAAATAAAGTAGAAAAATGAATGCATAAGTAAACTTCTTTGTTGACATCAAATTTTTCTTTACATTTTCAAATTTGTCTTATTTATAAATTCATCATTTAATATCTATTTGAGTTGTTCTAAAGTCTTTTTTGGTGTGTATGGGTTTTAACTTTATTGCCAAAAGTTAAACGATAAAGTAATATATTATTTAAATGCTTTTGATGTCTATTGGAGAAAATATTGTGAACAAAGAATGAGGATTAATGTGACTAGTAAGATCTTATGGGTGGGATTAAGTGCAAGAGGAATATAGTAAAACATATATTTGGATGACTTCATTGTTTGAGAGTTCATAAGAAGATTGAGTGTTGGAAGTACCATCAGTGGAATAAATTCTAGAATCACATAATCCAGAATCTATCATTCTACCACTACATTAAACCACATAGAACAAGATACATATGATTCCACAGGATGAAGGGGTTTAAATATTTGGGTAGTTGGTTAAATGAGAATGAAAGAAGTGGAAATGAGGTTAAAAGAATATTGACCAAGAAGTCATTTACTAAGAAGGAAGAAAATATTCTGTAGATCTTTAAAGAAATTATGGAGAAAGATATTAGTCTAATGCTATTATGGAGGATATTGTTATGTGGCTGTGAAACTTGGATATTTTATTAAACTCAAAAATAAATTGGAGGATTTGAGATGTGAATATGGAGAAGAATGGAGGTTCAACCGATTGAATAGAGTAATGTCAAATGAGGAAGTTTTGATAAAAGAGAATGAAGAGAGATTGATCAGAGAGATTGAACATTGGAAGAAAAACTAAATTGGATATATATTGAGAAGACAAACTTGTTTAATGAGAGTTGGTTTGGAGGGAATAGTAATAAAAAAAGGGACAAAGAAAATTGACCTTATTCTATATATCAAGAATGGAATGAATTACATGGAGTCTAATTGGTTAGAGCATTGTCTTATATTTAATATTCATGAATCTAAAGGTCATTGGTTCAATTCCCTTATTAGTACTGTAATTAGTTAGATACAATAATTATTACAACATGATGGAAGAAATTTAGTTTCTTATATTCTATATAATTATTTATTTACATTTATAATTTTATATAAACTTTATTCAGTATATTAATTCCGTGTATAGTTTTATGCAAAGATAGCCAGACACTTTGAGGTTAAAATTTTGGGATCATTTCATGCTTATCTGAGTATGTAAACAAAAACATTGCAGTCAATAAGTATATACATCTAATGTTTGTCTGAACATTTCTGATGATGGCATTTTAGTAATAGTTGTATTATTTCCATCATCGAATATTAAATATTGAATGTTTTTACAAAAATTCAAACTTTATTTCAACTTTCCAAATACATTGAGCTATTAGTAATATCCCAGGGTATAACACAATGCTTTCAGTGGTATTATTCACTTCTTCAGATGTTGTTGGCCTGACTAGTAACAATACTAGCATGGGGAATCGAACGCGGACTTTTAGATTAGTCACTGGTTATGCCAACAATATCCGAAGAAGAAGGGAGAAGAATACCACTTAAAACATTGCAATATATACTACCCTGGGTGGTATTACTAACAGGTGAATGTATTTGGAAAGTTTAAATGAAGTTTGAATTTTTCTAAAGGCATTCAATAATTAATATTAGATGATGGAAATAGTCCAACACATAACAACTATGTATAGCTAATGTTTAACTGTGCCTTTAGGTGTGTTTTCAATAAACTTTCCTCAGAGAATATACGATAGTAAGTCAAACTTTTAGCAGTAAGAACACACATTTAATATGAAACTAATTTACTTAAATCACAACGTTAAATGTGAACTATTTAGTGGATATTTCACAAAGTATTAAATGATTTAATCAGAACCCATATTTATATATAAATGTTGTCAAGATCCTTACTATGTACTGGACATTTTTAGGGGGATCTCAAACAGATTTAAGATTACTCTTTTTTTTACTTAAATGTAGATATTTTTTAGATGGCATAATAATGGACTGGTCACATGAATATCAATGCACTAACTGTAAAAATAAAAAAAATATCTTTGTAATATGATGTAAACCTTTAATCACTATAGAAATACTTATAGACTCAGATGTCTTTTCCTAATCTACAAATCCAAATTATAATGGCATCTAGTATTTACTGGGCCTTTCTGTAACTTCTCTCAATATTTGGATATGGCACTGTACAAAATTTTATATTTGTTTAAATCCAAAGTTTGGTATAAACAAGTTGGGATTAAATTAATAAATAATTTAAAGGAAGACTAAAATAATGTTCAATAAATATGCTCATAAGACAAAAATATGGATTGGTAATCATAATTTAGAAGATGTAAACATAATTTAGAAGATGTAAACAATTATAAATACCTGGTCAAATTATTAATATGAAATGATAGCACGACAAATGAAATTACTAATATAATCAAACTTAAAGTATTTTGGATTGGTCAAATTATTAATACTGATGAAAACATAACAAATGAAATTAACAATACAATCAAACTTAAAGTATTTTTGATTGGTCAAATTATTAATATTGATGGAAACATGATAAATGAAATTCATAATATAATCAAACTTAGAATATTTTTGATTAAAACAGGAAAAACTCACTATATATATATATATTGCCACACACAGCAAGCTAGAGTAATCAATGGATGCCAGAAAGCTTGTGCATAAAATCCCCATCTGGTGCCTACTCATCCAATATCCCCAGACTAGTTTCTGGCTTATGGCCTTCATCAGTGAGGAGCCTTGGATCTGAGAGCAAGCCAGAAACTAGTCTGGGGATATTGGATGAGTGGGCACTAGATGGGGATTTTATGCACAAGCCTTCTGGCATCCATTGATTACTCTAGCTTGATGTGTGTGGCAATATATATAGTGAGTTTTGCCTGTTTTAACAATAGTTATACACAAGCATAAGAGGAGGTGGTCATGTGATATTTTTGATTGTTAAAACTATTAATACTGATGGAAACATGACAAATGAAATTAATAATATCATCAAACTTAGAATATTTTTGATAGAACTAATTTAATATTAAAAAGAAATATATCTATGTATTTGAAAAGCAATGTTTTTAATAGATATTTTTTTTACCAGTTCTTACTTATGGATCTGAGACTTGGACATTAAACAGAAAGTCAATTTAGAGACTTCAAATCACTCACTGAAATAAGGAGAGATGTGTGTTGGGAATATTAATGTTAAATGTTTTTTTTGCCATTTTTTACTTATGGGTGTGAGACTTGGACACTAAGCAGAAGGATCTGAGACTTGATCACTAAATAAAAGGTAAATTTAGACTTTAAAGCACTCACTTAAATAAGGAGAGATGTGTGTTGGGAATACTATTGTTAAATGTTTTTTTATCAGTTCTTACTTATAGATCTGAGACTTGGACACTAAACAGAAAGTCAATTTAGAGACTTTAAATCACTCACTAAAATAAAGAGAGACATGTGTTGGAAATACTAATGTTAAATGTCTTTAGAAAAATTCATAATTTAGACTTTTCAAGTACAACTAATGTTAAATGTTTTTTATCAGTTCTTACTTATGGATCTGAGACTTGGACACTAAACAGAAAGTCAATTTAGAGACTTCAAATCACTCACTAAAATAAGGAGAGACATGTGTTGGAAATACTAATGTTAAATGTCTTTAGAAAAATTCATAATTTAGACTTTTCAAGTATCAACTGCTAGTAATGGCATATAGATTAGTATATAATACAAGACATGAAGTGGCATTGTTCTCTTCCCTTACTCTGGTGTTGCAGGCCTCGCAGGTGACAATAATATACTATTATTGGATTTGAACTTGGATCTTTATTCATGAATATTAAATGTAAGATAATGCTGTAACCAACTAAGCAATTCTCCCAAAGGCAATAATTAATAGAAACTTAATATACTTATCTACAGGGTTTTTTGGCCCTTTTGATTTTCTTCACTTTTACTGAAAGACTAGATTAACTTATGGAGTTATTGAATGATTTTTTCTAAAGCCATTTAACAGTTAATATTAGATGATGGAAATAGTCCAACATATAATTCCTACTAAAATGCCATCTGCATAAACTTTCAGGCAATCAATAAAACCATTTGATATATATATATCATTAAAAGTCAGTCGACACTTAGATAATCCCAATAGCAATAACAATCAACAATTTCAAACTGTTGTCAAAGCAACCTTTTAACAACAAAGTTGGAAACCCACCTTTATTAATGGTATAATATACTTATATAGACACTAAAGTTTGCAACTTGATCACATACATTGAAATTGTTGATACAAAGAAGTTTAAATAAATCACTTTAACCATAGATAGTCAATTATAACATTACAAACTGCAATTATAAATTTCAAATTTCACCCAAAGTATTACTTAAATAATGTATAATAATGCTCTATTATAGTAATCATTAGATTCAACACTTAGACAATCCCAATATAAACAAAGCAAAGCAAAACTCCATATAGTAGTGCCACCTGTGCTAAACAGAGTAATCGATGGATCCAGAAGGCTTGTGCATAAAATCCCTATCTAATGCCTACTCATCCAATATCCCCAGACTAGCTTCTGGCTTGTGGCCTTCGTCAGTGAGGAGCACAGGTGGCACTACTATATGGAGTTTTGCTTTGCTTTGTTTATAAACAATTATGTGCTAGTATTGGAGATGTGATGCTTGCTGGTTTAACAACAATTCCAATATTAATAACAATCAACAACTTCAAATTGTTATCAAGACAACCGCATTTTAACAATAAAGGTGGAAACTCACCTTTACTAATGGCCTAATATACTTATATAGACATTAAAATTTGCAAATTGACCACAGAAATTGAAATTATTGATTCCAAGAAGTTTAAATGAACCTCTTTAACAGGTAGATATAACCTATTCTGAATGCAGACTAATAAATAGTCAATTATAACATTATTGCAATTATAAATTTCAAATTGCACCCAAAGTATTACTTAAATAATATATATGTAAATTAAAGAAGAGAAAAATATGATAACATTAGAGAAAGAAATTCATTTTACATTGAAATGCTCTGATATAGAAATTCTTTGAATCTCAATAGTCCTTTTTGGATAACTGTACAGAAAAAAAAAACTGTTTTTAAAAAATTACTTGAACTATCATTAAAACTAGCAATGTCCTAGACATATAATTTTAACGAACAGTCGTAATTCTAAATTTTAATTAATGAATTTTCACTTGAAATTTTATTCATTTATTTATTATATTTTTTTAAATGATTGGATAAACAAATTTTATTGATATCGATTTCAAACTGTTTGAATAGACATAACAAGAATAATTTCACTTTTCAGGAAATGTTTTGTCTATATTACTTTAAATTCGGAGTTTCCTCATGACATATTTAATTCACTGCTAACCATTATTTATTGTAGCAGTTGATTTCTTGCAAATAGCTGTCAAAATATTTGACTTACTGTACTTATAATATTGCAAAATAATCAAAAATCATTAATAAAAATTACTTTCTAGGTGTGTCGTATTTGCTTTATATATGTGTATGTTATGGGCAGATTATGAAGTCGCACAATTCATGGAATGCACAACTTTTTGCTCATTCCACGATCCGTATAACGCGCTTGCGCAGTTCGTAGAATAAATGTTTCTATTCATTTCAAGAACTGGGTACAGCATATAAGCAGGTACTAAACAGGCAAAGAATAATAAAATAGTTTTAAATCAATAACTTTTATTACGACAAAAATAATTATGTACTTTGAACAAAACACAATAATTAACTTCTTAAGTTACAACTAACAAATAAACATTAATTAATGATTTTCACAAGACTAGTTTGAATGCCATAAAGAATTTGACTTTAGAAACAGTAACATTTCTTATTTTACTGTTTTACAAGACCATCTTTTGAATCCTTGTCCATTATCAACAGAAAGTTAATGAACCAGAGTTCTGAAACTGAGGTCTATAGAGGGTCTTCATTTATAGATAATCCCTGAAAATCATTCTTTTCAAAACAATTTTCCCGAAGAACCACTAAATATCACATGATTACCATTCTTTATGCTTACACAAACTGTTTATACAGAGGCAAAAATCTCTATTCATTAACGCCACACAGTGCAAGCCAGAGTAAGGTTTTGCACAAAATCCCAGATTAGTTTTCTAGCTTGTGGCTTTCATTAGTGAGTATGCAAAAACCTTTATGCATCAATTGATTACTCAGGCTTGCACTGAGTAGCACTACTTTATGGAGAGTTTTGCCTCTGTTTAAACAGCTTGTATAAGCATAAAGAATGGTGATCATGTGATGTTTAATACCAATCCTGCCCAATAGGATTATGGTGTTTGCAGTTATTAATGACCCAAAGACACCAAAAAGTATGGATGCTGAACTGAGTTCAGATCTATACAACTATATAAGCTAATGGGCTTGAATAGAAAATATTATTGTGATTTTATTTTGGACTCAAAGCCTTATAATTAGCTAATAATGTAAAAGATGTTTGCTGAAGGGTTGCATCAGATCCTAAGATCTAGGTGCAGAGCTCTCAGGTCCAAGAATCCTCGTTAACGAAAGCCACAAGCTAGAAACTAGCCTGAGTATATTGGATAATAAGCCCTAGATAGAGATTTTATGCAAAAACCTTCCTGCATCCATTGATTACCCTACTGTATGGAGAGTTTTGCCTATGTGTAAATTTTTTCTGCAGTCAATTTTCATAACTCCAGTGCCAATTCTGTATTTCCCTTTTTTTTCCTGTCAAGAACTCTTCCAATCAAGTTTGCCGGATTTCGTCAAATGCTGGTATCCTGGAGTTATATACATACAAGCTGAGTAGCATAAAAATAAAGACAACACAAATAAAATAAATGTGTTTATTTTATTCATATATATATGTAGTTAAGAGAAAACTTTAAGTTTTAAGGAGACCGTTTTAAAACATTTTTGGCAGTATTTATATTGCTTCTGTATACACATTACTTGAAACAATTATAAATGTGCATAGATTAACTGAGGTTTTGCACACTACACTTATCCTGCCAGCCATGTGATCTCTACATATATAATTAATTTGTTTAAAGGGTTTGCATGAAGTATTTTAAGTTCAGTTAATGCCAATTTCTTGTAAATTGTTCTACAGTGAATATTAGAATAATTAGGCATCTAAGTGTTCTGGGTTATTATTTTCTGTAATAAAACTTTATTTATATTAACAATAGCACATATACATATATATCAGCACACTTATATTCATAACACTATATACATTTCAATCACAATAAAAAAAGCTCAGGTTCTGTAACTCATGCCAATGAGAAACTAACCTTAGAAAATACAATAAAAGAAATTCTGATGTAATTTGGTACAAATATACGGTAACAATAATATTACAAAAAACAAACTTCTTAAAGCACAGCAACTTATAGCAACAACCAATAAGAAACACACTTCACGCATTAGGCATGAGTTACTGCACATCATGCACTATTGCTGTAGCTATGGACCTAATTCATGGAATAAAAAAACATGTATGTGGTCATGTGTACTGGTTGTATGAGATGGAGTGGATGACTAAAGGGAGTTTGAAGATCTGAGTTCAAATACCCTCTAATTACATCTAGCTTTAATATATATATATATATTATACTTGTATTTAAATATTACATATTTCTGTCGGTATTCTGCTCATCCTTCTGTATACTTAAATAGGTTCAATGCCCTATGACTTATGGTAAACATGGGTATGACAATAAAAAAAACTGAAAAACCAGAGATTTGAACATGCCATCATCAGATTTTCAATGATATGGATGGATGAAGAGTTTGAGAGTGGAAAACATTGAAGCCTGGCCATTAAAGCTTGAAGATTTGCTATCTTGATATAAACCGAATACTGATTATATGTATGCATAGGAGGTGATAATCCAGACCAAGTGATGAATGCTAGTTTGGCATGAAATATGTTGATAGAAGATCATTTATTTTTTATATATGTGGTCATGAATATCGGTTGTATGAAATGGAATGGATGACTAAAGGCAGTTTGAAAGTCTGAGTTCAAATACCCTGTAAAAACGACTTTCTGTTCATTTCATGAATTGTGCAAAATTTGACACATTCTGTGAACTCTTCAAGCATGTTACAAATTCATGGAATGAGAAAAAAGTTGCATGTTCTATGAATGGTGCGATTTCATTATCTGCTCGTAACATAAATCAATATTATAGGATTGAACTTTATGATTTTGTAGGACTGAACTTTAGCTTACTAATTTTGATTTATAAGATTGTTCATGCTGCATATAATAATAGGAATGATAAAATTCCAGTAGCGAACACTGGTTATATTAATGTAATGACTTTGATGCCAAACTGCATAGTGCAAAAAAAAATAAATCCACTTTTATTTGTCTTCCAAACTCTTATATGAATAACAAATTGTCAATGACTTTTACCACTATCAAGATTAAATTTAACCTAATCAATATCATTGCCTAATCACCCTTCTATTTAAGCACTGGAAAGATAAATAAAGCTGAATTCTATTTTTTCCTGAAGGGTTGTGGTGACAGTGATTATTTCTATCATCTAATATAAGTATTGAATGTCTTTAGAAAAATTTAATTTTATTTAATTATTCCAAATACATTTACTGCTAGTAATATCAAACAGGTTAATATATGCACAACATTTTGAAAGTTATTCTTATTTCTTCAGGTGTTGCTGGCCTGATCAGTGACAGTACTAGCATGGGAATCAAACCTGGATCCTTAGAATCTTGAATATTGAATTTTAAGGTAATGCTCTAACCAACTGAACCATCCTGACAAAGGCAATAGTCAGTAGAAATTTCATATATTCATCTATGAAGTTTCTCCTGATTTCTCCACTTTTTTCTGAGAGCAGGGTTGATTAGTGGTTTCCATACATTATGTACTATCACAATAGGTCGACTTATGGAATTGTTCACCATTGTCATGTGAGCAGCTTCTTTAAATTTTCTTTTCATACCTTCCCAATTGAACATATGTTCATTGATATATACATGATCAGCTACCTCAGACACATCTGTTTTTTTTCTGATAGTAATCAGTTTGTGATCTTGCAAGTATTTTTCAATGGGACAACTGATCTCATCAATATACATTTTTTCACATTCACATAGCAATTCATAGATGCAGTTTTTTCTTTTCAGCATTTAAAATTTAGGCTTTGTAAATGTTAGAATTCCTCATAGTGTGTTATGCCTTTGGAATGCTGTTCTGTTATACTGTTTGCAGATTTTTCTTAATTTGTCTATTTTTGGTATGTATAGGTACACTACAGCACCAATAATTGTGATGCTATTTTCATTAATTGCACAGATTAACACTAGAGGATGTTGCATTAATGTAGGAGTGTTCAAAAGTTGGAAGATTATATTTCCAATTATTATTACATATTATTTGGTATTGTATAATGTAATCATATAATCATACAATTTATAAGTACATTATCATCATCATTATTTTCAACTACCATTGATGCACTTCAGGATGCAGATATCTCCAAACTTAATCCATCTCTGATCCCTGGCTTCTCTTCTCCACATCACTCCAGCACCCTTCCTTATACAACCAATTCACATGCAGCCTCTCATTTTAGGCTTTTTACAATCTCTTGGAATCCAATTTAAGATTTCAACTGGCCATCTATTATAATCTTTTAAAAATATGTCCAGTCCAATTCTATTTCAGTCTCAGTTCTTTTAATAATGTCAGTGACACCTGTTTGTTCTCTTCCATAGTACCATTTTAATCTTTTTATTGAACTTCTCATTCAAGTAACATTGGTGCCATAATCAAGCTTGAATTAATCAAATCCTAGTTATCTGTTGTATTTACCTGATAGCAGAAACTAGAACTAAAATGTGTGCTGTTTGATTTAGTTCTAACTAAAATGCCTAGATGTCAGCATTTGTCAATGAATAGTCAGTTTAAGGATATCAAACATTGCAGTTCTGATGATTTTTAATGTGCACCTAATAATTTTAAACTTTATCAAATATGTAATATTGAAAGTATAAACATATTCATGGAACAAACAAGTTTGAATATATTACTAAGATAATTCACAAACTAGATTCCCAAAAAATCATTTAAATGAAGTTATAAATAAAGCCCACCTTTTGTTGCATTAAAGAAAGATGATTTAACAAAAAGATGATTTACAACAACAAAGGATAATTTAACTTTTATCAGTGATTTAATAAAAATTGGGGATTATTTACAAGTTCATTTAAATAATTCTTTGCAAAGTCTAGTTTGTGAATTGTGTTGGTTCTGTGAATAGATTAACAGTATGGTTTTATGAGCAGATATTCAGTGTGCATTTTCATCTTTGACATTCAGAAATTAAAAATACAGTTTTATTTATAATTTATTTTCATGTTTATTTTTGCAATATTTAATTGAATATTTGTTTCTTAGTAAATATCTAATGCTTACATTGAGTTTTTATTTGAATATATTTATTTCTTTGAAAATTTGTTAATGACAAATGAAGTCATTATTATTAAATAAAAAATGCTGACATTGAAAAATATCAGTTTTTTTTATAAATACAAGAGGAATTTTAATATTTTAAAAAATAAATTCATTGCCTGAATGAATTATTTTCCCAAATTCATTTTATTGATAGAAAGTTAATAGAAATATTTTTTTTCTTATTAAAAATATTTTCTTTTGTCTGATAGCTGATAATGAACTCTTATGTTTTCATTATCTATTTATTATACTTTTTTTTTATTTACAAAGATGGTATACTATTTTAAGATTACTTTTAATTTTTAAACTTTGTTACATACTTTTTTTTTAAAATTTAATATTTAATTAAATTTTTATTCATTAAAAATGAAATGAATGAAAAATAATTACCAAATTAGCTGCATAAGCTTGATTTAAAAATTCCAAATGCATTCAAGTGTTAGTAATAGCATCCAAGTTAGTATATGCACAATGTTTTGAGAGTTATTATTCTCTCCTCTTCTTCATGTGTTGCTGGACTGACCAGTGATGGTACTAGCATGGGAATTAACTTGAACCTTTAGATCCTTGAAATATTGAATATTAAAATAATGCTGTAACCAACTGAGACATCCTGCTAAATGCAACAGTTAGTAGAAATTTTATATACTTATCTATGAGATTCCTCCTGATTTCTTCAATTTTTCCTAAGAGCAAAGTTGATTAGTGGTGTCAATACATTATGTGAAATCCCACTAGGTTGATTTATGGGGCTGTCCACCATTGTTTTTTTTTAAATTTTCTTCTTTGTATTTTTTTCTTAGAAGATGAAAATAGTCCAATATATAAATACAGCTGCATAAACTATTCAAAGACTCTCAGTTTAAAAATTAAAAGCATATAATATGTCATTGTAAATATAAATCTTTTAATAATAGTCCAATATATAAATACAGCTGCATAAACTATTCAAAGACTCTCAGTTTAAAAATTAAAAGCATATAATATGTCATTGTAAATATAAATCTTTTAATTGGCATCAATAAAAGATGATTTGTTGCAATCAGTAGAGTTACAGACCCTAGTGGTCAATGACCATGGATCATGGTTTAGTCTTTATCTACCAGTGTTTGAATTTACTGATTATTCATTATTTTAAAATTAAATTAATGTACTACTTTTGTCAAATATTAAAAAATGAAAACACTAAACTTTACCATCCATTGAATGAAAAAAAATCATTAGTTAGACCAAAAATTGTTTGCATCCATTGAATTAAAAAGATTATCATTAGTTAGACAAAGTTTGAAACTTTAGTACCCATTAAATAAAACAAATCTTCATTAGCTAGATAAAGTCTGACACAATTTCAATAATAACAAAATTCTGTTTACATATTAAACTTCATGTGCACACTGATTACAGAAGTATACCATTCACTTCCCCAGTGATTAAAGCTGCACCATATTAATCACCATTATCATCTTTGACTGTTAATTCTCTCCAAGTTTAATCCAGTTCCTCCAATCCATAATCTTTCACACACCAATAAAACGACTTCATATATCTATCCATCTCACATGCAGTCTTTTTCTAGGTCTTCTAAATTTTTTGGATTCTATTTTACAACTTCAATTCTCCACATACTAGCATCTCCTCTAGCAGTTCAGCTTAACACCATTTTAGTTTTTTAATTCTTTAATGTTATCAGTGATACCAGTTTATTCTCCCACCCAAGTATTTCATTTTCAAACCCCTTTTCTTATTCCCAACATACATCTCTCCTTATTTCAGTGAGTGATCTGAAGTCTCTAAATTGCTCTTACGTTTAGTGTCCAAATCCCAGGTAAGTAAAAAGTGGTAAAACACATCTATTAAAAAATCTTTCTTTTCAAACACATAAGTATATTTAATTTTAATATTAAATTAGTTCTATCAAATACACTATTAAGTTTAATCATACTATTAATTTCATTTGTCACGTTTCCATCAGTATTAATAATTTCACCAATCAAAAATACTCTAAGTTTGAATATATTATTCATTCGTTATGTTTTCATCAGTATTAATAATTTGATAAAGGTATTTGTGGTTATTAACTTATTCTAAACCATGAACATGCCTTTAGTACAGTGGATCATATCCATGTGTTGAGAGACTTTACAGACAACACCAATAAAGACCAGATATTTGGGTTTGTAGATTACAAAAATCCATTTGATTCTATAAGTATTTATCCAGTGATTAAAGGATTGCATCATATTATAATTATATCTATTATAACAGGCACATACGTATGTTTAAAAAAAAATTAGTTATTACGAGAGTACAGATATGTGTTAGTGTGGAGTCGAAGGAGAAGGAATTGAAAAGACGCACTCTTCAATCCCTTCAGTTTTGCTAAAAAAGAAAGAGAAATGACATTGTTTTCTACATTAAGGACCAGCTAAAGTAAAGACCTCCGGATGAATAAAAAACAATGGCTAACTGGATACAAATATCTTCAGTACGGCGTGGGAATTCCCATTCAGAATTACAAACAACTACAAATTATGGACCTTTTAAAATCGTAAGAACTTTATATTCATTTGAAAACATAGAACTCTAAATTCTAAACCTTTTAGTAAATAATACAAATAGAATCCTATCTGACCAACATAAATTAATGTTAATAATGTTATTTGATGTATTTTTTTTTTTATTTTATTTAAAATCATTTCCATTTTTTTTTTGTTCTTTTAAGTTTTTAATATGATTTTTGTTTTTCGTTAGACTAAATTACATAAATGTTAAACTTAAGTTGGGCGTGAATGGCAATATAGATTTGTAAAGTTATATTAGGGGAGGGTAAATCTTAGGTTATTTGTTTCATAGTTGAATTAGGTCAATGGATTGGATATATTGATGTAATTAGTAGATGTAGTATGAGATCTGCTATGGGCAGGATTGCATGTATACACCACGCACCTTCTGTTTGCTCTATGGATGGGTTTGTAAGTTGGCAAAGAACCACAATCCATTCCTATGGAGTTTTTTGTTTATTGTTCTACTCACCAATAGATGTAGCATTCCTGTTGGTGAAGAGACGATGTCTTCTCTAACTCTACTTACTGTTCAGATGTACATTCCTGACAGTATAGTATTTTGTGTTGTCGTATTTTCATGCTACATTGAATACATAAATGTATCAGATGGATTGATGCCGGTTTGACTGCGAACTTTTTGCCTAAGGTTAAATGAGGGAAGAATATTTTCTTCTCAAATGCAGATCTATGTAGTTTATTCATATACGAAACCCTAAATAAAAATGCATTAAATTTAAGTTGGGTATAGACGTTTGCATGGGTTCGTTACCGGTTGATTATGTTTTTGGTTTTCATATTTGATCAAAATATATAGACATTCGGTAAATACTGATAACTTACGGTGAGTATCTAAGATGTATTTATGTCAGATGTCTTTTAAGTTATTGGTGTCAATGCAAGCATCTTATGGTGAATGCTATTGGGTTACTTATAAATTTCCCTCTGCAATTGATGGTATCAATGACTTTGTATTTTGATCGTTTATGTTTATTTTGAAATGTTTTTAACCGTGTAATCTATGTAACTGATCTATACTCAACATTATAAAACAAACTTTTATAAACCCATCTGTGTGAACTTATAAAAATTAAAATGTAAACTTATAAAAATTAAATGTAAATTAAAATCTAGAGTAAAAGTTAAAAATGTAGTTAAATGCTAAAGTAAACATATAAAATAATAATGCTAAATTTTATATATATATGTGTGTAAATAAATATTTTATGTGTTAATTACTGGCAGTGGATTATTTTATTCTTTTTTAAAAATATTCTTAGATAAGAATTAATAAAATATATTATTATAAATATAAATCTCTGCTACTCCCTGAGCTAGTGACAATGGGCTAACGACCGAAATCAATATATATAAAAGAAAAAAAATAATTTTTTTTTGTTTGACTTACGTATCTGCCGACTTTATAAATTTTTCTAGGTTCAAATGCCTAGATGGCACCCTGTAGTGCAGATCACGTTAAGCTCTATTTCCCGGATCGTTATAATATATTATTTTCACAGTTAATACATAAATATTCATTCATGCGACCACTCCATAAATCTGCCAGTGTTGCTCCTAGGCTAGTACGATTAAAGAATATATTAAATGATAAATACACTTAACTATAAAAGAGGATAATCTTAAATCTATTTGAGATCCCCCCCCCCCCCAAATTTCAGACTTCACTTGGCCCAGGTCAAATTTCATTACAGAATAAGAATCTTGGCCAACATTTATATATAAATAGGGGTTCTCATTAAATCATTTAATACTTTGTGAAAAATCTGCTAAATAGTTCATATTTAACATTGTGATTTAATACATTGTAAGGCTTAAACCTGCATTTATATATGTAATATTTGCGGGGTTCAAACTCAGACTTTCACATGACCCACCACTGAAATACGTATATTGGTGATTATTTATCTTTTCAACATGTGTGTGATCAGGTGGGTCAGCAATATGAGATGGCACTGAGAGTGGTGGATTGTGTGAAAGTCTGAGTTCGAACCCCACAAACATTGTGATTTAATTAAATTAGTTTCATATTAAATGTGAGTTCTTATTGCTGAAAGTTTGACTTATTATTGTATATTCTCTGAGGAAAGTGTATTGAAGACACACCTAAAGGCACAGTTAAACATTAGCTATACATAGGTGTTACATGTTTGACTATTTCCATTCTCTAATATTAAATACTGAATGTTTTTAAAAAAAATCAAACTTTATTTAAACTTTCCAAAGACATTCAACTGTTAGTAATAGCACACATACTAGTATATAGTAATGAAAAAAAAATCAAGTCAGATGTCACATGACATAACTTAATAAGCTTGTATTTACAAATGTTATACATAGAGCTCCAAAATAAGCTCTTAACAAGCTTTGAGAATATCCTCAACCCCAAACCAGTTTTTGCTTCTGATGTTGTCAGTGAGATGCCAGAATATTTAAGCATTAGATTAAAAATGCCAGGACAAGCCCAGCACTTTATTTAATGTTTAACTATTGAGTAGAAAATCTGAAAGTCAGACATCCATATGTCTTTCAATCCAGCTATCTAATTCAAATAGCCATATGGGACTGAACTAAGTTCAGATACACCATTATTAATAGCTTTAGCAATATAAAATCACCCAAGCTTTAATAGCAAAAAATAAAATTACAAAAAAATCAAGTCAGATATCATATGACTTAACTTAATAAGCTTGTATTTACAAATATTATATATAGAGCTCACAAAATAAGCTCTTAACAAGCTTTAAGAATATCTTAAGCTCCAGACCAGTTTCTACTTCTGGTATTGTCAGTGAGATGCCAGGATATTCAAGCATTAGATTAAAAATACCAGGACAAGCCCAACACTTTATCTAATGTATAACTATTGAGTAGAAAATCTGAAATTGTCAAACATCCATATAGCTGGATTGGAAGACATATGAATGTCTGACAATTTCAGATTTTCTACTCAATAGTTATATATTAGATAAAGTGCTGGGCTTGTCCTGGTATTTTTAATCTAATGCTTGAATATCCTGGCACCTCACTGACGATGCCAGAACCAGAAACTGGTCTGGGGTTGAGGATATTCTCAAAGCTTGTTAAGAGCTTATTTTGTGAGCTCTATATGTAACATAGTATATAATACAATGTTTTGAATGATACTATTCTCTCTTCTTCAGATGTTGTTAGTGTAACCAATGACAAATCTAAAGGTGGAGGTTCGATTCCATGCTAATAGTGCTACTGGTCAGGCCAACAACATTTGAAGAAAAGAGAATACCATTTAAAATATTGTATTACATACTAACTTCTGTGTTATCACTAACAATTGAATGTATTTGGAAAGTTTAAATAAAGTTTGAATTTTCTTAAAGACATTCAATATTTGATATTAGGTGATGAAAATATTCTATCTTATAACTACTAATAAAATGCCATTTCTTCTATTTACTGCATTAATTTAGATGGCAGAGTTTCTGATCGGTTCAAAAATGCTCAGTGAAGAAATAAAGCCAACTAATATCTGTCAAGTAAATTTAATTATAGTTTGTTCTACTAATTTTCCGACCCCCTTCCAAGTTCAAAAATCGTTAGCAATTTATTTATCTTTTAGAATAAAGCTTTAATTAAACAGATCTCTGTTTTACATTGAAAATTATATCAAATTTATTAAACGTAAATGTAATTCTGTCTTGATTTATGTAATTACAAATCAACTCAGCCACAAACAGACAGTCTTATAACAATTTTAAATTCTTCTTGTGATAAGTTATAAAGAAACTATAATAATTCAAATTTGCATTTAACAAAGTGAAAGCAATAAACTTTTAACTTATAAATGACACCAATAAATTTCTATTGATAATTTATCTATCTCTAAGTTTAACTCTGTAAGAAAAGTTGGTTGATATAAAAGAGATTCCCTAATCTATCTATCTATCTATCTATCTATCTATCTATCTATCTATCTATCTATCTATCTATCTATCTATCTATCTATCTATCTATCTATCGATCGATCGATCGATCGATCGATCGATCGATCGATCGACCGACCGACTGACCTACCTACCTATCTATCTATCTATCTATCTATCTATCTATCTATCTATCTATCTATCTATCTATCTATCTATCCACCAATCAACTCACCCACTTAGCCTAATTATCTCTATGTATCTGTCTACCTAGCTAGTACCTATTTATCAATTTATTTTGTCTGTCTATCTATTCATCATTTAATCCTCATACCCAGTTTAATTATCGCTGTTTATCTGTCTACCTATCTATCAATCAATCTTGTCTATATATTTATCTATTTTTCCATCCATTCGTGTTTTTATTATATATATCTATCCACATATCAGTTAATGATTGATGCATCTGTTTTTTATATTACACTCAAACACATCCAATAACTCAACTTCATCTATCTTCTCCGTGTGTAATATCTTTTAGACATATTTAATTAAAACTTCGGCTCCTAACACTCTGAAAGCATGAAGATATGTCTGAGTGTGTTTATATTTCTTTAGTTATGTTAGCCGAAAAAATGTTGGTAAATTTCATTGTTCTATTTTATTTATAAGAATAAATATATTAATCGGTTTTAAAGACAATGTTTTTCTACGCTTTATTTTACAGAATAAAATTAACTGAACAGGAAGCAACTAAAGCTTACAATGAGTTATGTCACGTTTGCAATCCTATCACAATCATCCGTCAGTCCCAGAGTCAGACCAACCCCTCACACCATAGATTTATTAGAAACATATACTTTATCAAGCAATCCATATAGCGCATATTACAATTCAACTTCATATACATATTATTTCTGAGAACACCCAAACCTAATATATATATATATTACTAAATACAATTCTATTATATATTACTGAAATCTATGATCAAAGATGTGAAAAAGTTAAATGATCCCAAGATGCACATTTCATCCGCAATCAACTCTCATCAGTTAGCCCAGATCACAATTTCTTTCATATATCTTCATCATGTGTATATATAGATACCAAATTACTGTAGTTTAATTGACAGGTTTCAAATTTTCTACTGTACAGCGATGATACAAAACATTTTAAGGAAATATATTAATTACTGTTACAATTCTTCTAAAATCTTTTAAATATATATATGTTTTACATCAAATTATTGCTAGAATATTTTATGTAAGAATATAATAAATTCTAATAAACTATAAACACCAATATCATTATTAATCAAATAAGAACATTTCTAGATTACATTAATCTTGCATGTGATCATCATCATCAACCATTATCAATCCACTGCAGGATGAAGGTCTCTCCAAGTTCAATCCATCTTCTCCAATCTTTAGCTTCTCTTCTCCACATCACTCCTGCACACGTTCTTATTTTATCCATCCATCTCACATGTGGCCTCTTTCTGGGTCTTTTACAATCTCTTAGAATCCAGTTTAAGATTTCAATTGTCCATCTATTATATCTTGTCTAGAAATATGTCCAGTTCAATTTCACTTCAGTCTTTTAATTTTTTTCAATGAGGTCAGTAACACCTGTTTGTTCTCTTACCCATATATTGCGTTTTCCATCTCTTCTGATTACTCCCAACATGCATCTCTCCATACTTCTTTGAGTGGTCTGAAGTCTCTGTACAGTATTTATATCACTGTTTTTCCAGAGATATCTATAATAAGCTAAGTTCAGTAAATGGCTAAAATAATCAATAAATTAAAAAAATAATCATAAGAGTTTGGCTGTATTGAAATCAATGGCTATTGATTTTTTTTTACATTGCTTACATTGTGACTTTTAGATTTAGGAAAAAATAACTCATTAATTAAGTAAAAGGATTTGGATATATTAGCAATTTGACAACTTATAATTAATAATATGATAAAAAGTTAAAAATGACTTTGGAACTCCAGTGATGTAATTATGCTATCAAATTTGAATTAAATGTAAGCTGGAGAAATCAGGAGTTGTTTTGTATATGCCCATCCATTTGTAAGCATGTGTGAGACTTGAAAATGTTTCAATGTTTATATAACCTACATTTAAATCCCAGTCGTTGGCATGGGTGTGTGAGCGCGCGCATTGAGCTTTTTCGTTAGATAATTTAAACATTCGCATTCAGATAAGCCTTATTTTTATCTTAATTCATAAAAGATGCTTAATTTTTGCCACCGAGCTAATCGAATTTTTAGCTTTCAAAAATTTATACTTTTGTCTGAAATTACGTCACTACAGTCAAACACTTAAATGATTTCTTTTAAAGTTTATTAAATCAGAACTGGATTTTAGACAAGATTTATTGTAATTAGCTGCAGTTAAAATGAATTTAGTATTGCATGGAAAAACAAAGAGAAAAAAAACGTTAAAAAAACGAACGTCGGCTGCAGCAAATAAATAATTAAATCCGTATTTGTTTAAAATGTAAAAAGAAAATTATTGATTAAAACTTAATTAATATTTTCATTGCATTTTTTTTAAATAAAAAAAGAAAACAAGAGAGCATTCAATTCATCATAAGGTAATCAATATATATTTTAATAATATTTAAAGTTTTATTAACTCATGAATATAATTAAAGGAAAAAAAAAGCCTTTGATAACTCCAATGTATTGATTAATAATCACAAGATGTCATAAACGTGAATTAAAATTTAATTACAATTCCTTCTTTCCATTTGCTCACTTAAAGTTTGAGATAAGTAAGTTTATTAAAATATTGAGAATAAGACGGAATATTTTAAAAGTAAATCTACTTAAAGATATAGTTTCATATGGATGAATTTTTTTATTTTTTTCTCGTTATATATTACTGACCTCATTGAAAAAATTAAAAGACTGAAGTGGAGTTGGGCTGGACATATTGTTAGAAGAGATGATAACAGATGGACAATTGAAATTTTAAACTGTATTCCAAGAGATTGTAAAAGACCCAGAAAGAGACCACATGTGAGATGGGTGGATGAAATAAGAAAGTGTGCAGGGGTGATGTGGAGAAGAGAAGCTAAAGATAGGAAAAGATGGATTGAACTTGGAGAGACCTTCATCCTGCAGTGGATTGATAATGGTTGATGATGATGATTACAGATTAATATTCATGGGCCAAGTTTTCGCCACCCACGTCTTTGACGTCAATCACTTCAGATAAATATATTATTGATTATTAATAATCATTTATTAAACTAGATATTATCTCCAGCCCAGACGTAACCATTACACCCCAGTTAAAAAGTAATATATTTATATACCTGTAACCCAGATGTAAATTTTAAACCACAGTTGAAAATTCGTATGTGTTTTTTTAATTATACATAAACACATTCTAACTCGACTTCATTTGTCTTTTTCCATGGGTAATATCTATTAAGGTATATTTAAAATCTATGTTCGCACACATTCCTAAACCATATGAATAAGTTTTTACTGGCCAAAGATGTGACTAAAATTTTTGATGGAACATGATTATTTGTTATTATAATGCTTTGGTCGAATTTCACATACCATTTTCTGGATAGTATGTAATGGATGATGTTGAGGAGAATTAGTAAAGCAAGAAGAATAGCTAGCAGCATATATATAATATCTTGAACCCAGCAAAATAAAAATAAAAACTATAGTAATTTCTTGTTTTAACTTTTTATTCAATTTTTTTATTATAATTGTCTGAGTTGTTGAAAACTATCCTTTCTATAAAGACCAACTATGTTGAAGAAAAAGATTTTCAAAAGCAAAAAGTGTGAATCATTAGGTTTTTTTTAATCTGCATCTGTGGTTATTTAGAATTATAATACAGATGGAGAACCATTAGTCTAAATATCAATCATTAGAAATTTCTATTATCCAACAAAATTTCAAGTTGATTGTTAACCTTTTAAAAACAAATAAAATATACATACGAGTGTATATTTTTTATAAAATAAACTTTATTAATAACAAATTATATACAGGGGAAAAAAAAATTCTATGCCACATTAAATTTTTTTGGCAAAGGTATATACCAAATGTTTAAATGATAAAGTTGTACCAGATGATTAGAAGAATGCAGTAGAAGGGTATATGACATAGTGACTCCATATCGCCAAAACGTTTTACAGCTGTGCTGCAAGAAGTATTTTGTGTTTAAAATGGGAAACTAAAGGAGTAAAAGTAAGTCGAGATTATAAGTCATTTAGATTTTGCAAATGATGTAGTTGTTTTTGCAAATAATGCTTTAGAGTTTTGGGAAACGTTACAAAACTTATCAGATGAAAGTAAAAAAGTAGAACTAAAGGTAAATATTAAAAAGTCTAAAGTAATTAATGTTCAATGGATTTTCTCAAAAGATGAAAATAAAGATTGATTATGATGAGTTAGAAGAAGTCAACAACTCATTGGTTACATATACAGATGGAAACATAATGCCTAAAATTAATCATAGAATTAAATGTGGTTGGAATGCATTTGGTAGAATTAATTTAATATTAAAAGGAAATATGCCTATGTGTTTGAAAAGAAAAAATGTGTTTTACTAGTTCTTACTTATGGATCTGAGACTTGGACACTCAATATAAGAGCAATATAGAGACTCCAGACCAATGAAAGAAGTATGGAGAGATGCAGATGATAATAGATGGACAATTGAAATCTTAAACTGATTTCCAAGAGAATGTAAAAGACAAGAAAGAGATCACATGTGAGATAAAACAGTTGAAATAAGCAAGTGTGCAGGGGTGATATGGGGAAGAGAGGCTAGAGATATGAGAAGATTAGTCCAATTAAATGGATGAGAGTGATTGTTAATAGGTAAATATGACAAGTTCATCAGTAATATCATTAAGATCATACTTTAAAAGATCGATCATAATTCATGGCTTTAGCAATGTAATAGTTATTGACTATTACTATGCTTGATGAATAAAGTTTTAATGTTAATATTTCAGCATCAATACTTTAGTTTAGCTGTTGATCATCTGGTATATTATTTGATATTATTGCTTTTGGTATATTCTGTTATTTGTTACATAATGGCTTCCAAATGCATTCATTGAGTGATAAACTTCATCATCTGTATTGATGGTAAGTATTGGTTTATCCAAAATATATATATAACCATTAGAAAACAGTAAACACTTATACAATCCAATATAGATAATAATCAACAATCTCAAACTTGTCAAGGCAACCTCTATTAAACAATAAAGGTGGAATCTCACCTTTATTTATGGTCTAATATATTTATATACACTAAAGATTGCAACTTGACCATAGAGATTGAAATTATTGATATAAAAAAGTTTAAATAAACTTCCTTAAATAGGTGAATATAACCTGTTCTAAATCCATACTAATAGATAGTCAATTATAGCATTACAAATTGCAATTATAATTTTCAAATTG
This sequence comes from Epiperipatus broadwayi, assembly GCA_028023455.1. Taxonomy (NCBI): domain Eukaryota; kingdom Metazoa; phylum Onychophora; class Udeonychophora; order Euonychophora; family Peripatidae; genus Epiperipatus; species Epiperipatus broadwayi. The sequence goes on from JAQFVV010012484.1 coordinate 4,075,212, forward strand.
CCTTGAACATTATCACACTTATTATTCAAGTAATATATATATATATATATTAAAATGACATTTTTCATTGGCTACAGATATAAATGACATATCTTGATCCATCAACATATAATTCATAATACTAATGTACCTACATTGCAGATGAGTCATGCCAACCATCAATTGAGTATTGATTATTATAATAGAAACCACTGTAAAAGTGCTATAATCATTGTTGTATAACAAGATTAAAGATTCATCTAATAGAAATATTAGAAAAAAATAAAAATATAATAATACATTTAAAAAAAAGCACAAAAAATCAGAAGCTATTCAGATGAATGGATTTTTAAAAATTCTATTAAATAGAAGGTAATTTATATGTTTCTGGACTGTCTGTAAAAGTTAGAACACAGTGCATGTGGATATGTATATACTTCTTCTCTTGTAAGTTACGTTTCTACTTTTAATGTAATTACAGTGTGATGATATAAGAATAAATTTATGTCTAATTCATTACACTCTAATGTAAAAAATTTATATGTGATAAGTATGCATTGGACATTAAAATTAATTTATATTAAAATATTCATATTAATGAAGAAACTGGACCATATGTAAACTGCAGATAAGTTATGTGTATAAAATGAATTTAAGATAACATACGTAAATACAGACATTTGCTGAACGCGCGTTTAAAGAATTATGTCATACTGTTTAAAGATAAGTCTATAGTTAGAGATCCTACTTTCTAAGAATATTAAACACTTTAATTTTTATCTACTTATATATATATATTGATTTGTTATATGTGAATAAATGCTTAAGTTTTGTGTTTGAGATTTATTCATTAAAAATGTATCGATGCTACCTGGCTAGTATTGTAAATAACACCCCCCCCCTGGAATACAGCAGTTTCATCATTTTGTTGATACAATTTGGCTTTTAAAGATCTCTGCAACATTCATTATTATGTTGATCATTTGTGTGCTCCAATCGAAACTTCAATATGTTAGTACTATAAAATCTAATGAATGAACGTGAATATGTCATTTATATACATATGAGAGAAAAGATTGCTCATATCTCAACTTAGGATCAGATAGTTGAATTGTTAAAGTGAATGGACACATAATGATACATTCCAACTTATGTAGAGAGATAATAGAAGAAAAGATACTTGGCAAATGTCCAAGGAGACTTTATTATGCCTTTGTAGATTAGTGATATAGATTTTGAACTAGTAAATTAAAACAAACTGAGGAAAATTATAGTTTATGGAATATTCTGATTTGAAGTTTACCCAGTCTTTTGACTGAAAAATGAAGATGATGATGATATGCAAGTGTTCTATCCAGTGAGGCAAAATATCAACCGGATTATACCTATCTTGTAAAATAAAGTTGGAATTATAAATTTATTAAACGCACATTGATTACGTAAGTAATATCCACTGAGGCTATAACCTCGATAATATGCGTGTAAAAATGCGATAGTAGGGACCTCTACAGGTGTTTTAACCACAAGCTTGTGGTTAAAACACCTGTAGAGGTCCCTACTATCGCATTGTGGTTGAAACACCTGTAGAGGTCCCTACTATCGCATTTTTACACGCATATTATCAAGGCTATCTTGTAAAAGTGTATTATTTATAAAATATCATTCTGTTATTATATATAGTTGTTTATTTTGTTATACAATTTTTATTATTACCACAATTTTTTTTTTTTTTTAAAGTTCTGTTATTTCCCGTGGGAATTTATTACTTTTTATTTGTTTATAATTTCTGAAAGCAAATGACGGTAGAAAGATATATAAAATAATTAATTTTATATTTCTACGCAAATGGCAAACATTATTAATAATTAGAAGTAATTGTGTGTTTTGTTTATAAGAATAAATATTCTGTTGCTTTCTCTTTTTTCAAATAACATTTTGATAATTAAAAAAAAAAAATTCTACTGAAAAAACAACAAGGTTGAATGGTTTTTTAAAAAATATCTGTTAAATATAATATAGTTAATTATAAAATAATTTTGTACATTAAAGTTAATAGGATAAAATAAATAATAAAGAAAAAACATAAAATCTTTTATCTAATTGCCTGTCTGACTGTATTATAATTTTTAATATTGTTTTGTTTTTACGGCCATCTTTAATATGAAGATGATGTCATTTCCTTTTTCTTTGCATTCTGGGTATTATATTTATAATACAGTACTGTATTCTGTTTTTCAAAACTTCCTTCCATTTTAAACAATGAGCATTGCCAATTTCTCAACAAGCTTTGTGATAAATGCTCAGCCAGAGAAAGTATTTAAAATATCTCTGTCAGGAAACCCTCCCCAAACCTTTGACCATAGTTTCGTGATTTGGCACTCCTCAGAGAGGTGCTAGGGTAGCTTCAGACACTAAATCTAAAAATACCAAACCCAAAGCCAGTATTTATCTAAACGTTATCTATTAAGTGGAAAATCTGAAATTTTCAGACACCTACATGTCTTCAAACCTAGCTATCCAACTCAAATAGCTATATGGGGCTGAGAGATCTTCAGCCATACCATATATTAGTAGTCTTAGCAATATAAAATTGCATAAGACTTAAGTCAGAGACTATAAATAGTCAAAATAAGTCATAGATCACATGACCCAATTCTCTTAAGCTTGTAAGATATGAACAATGAGCATTGCCATTTGCTCAACAAGCTTTGTGATAAATGCTTAGCCAGAGAAGGCATTCAAAATATCTCTGTCAGGAAACCCTTCCCAAACTTCTGACCATGGTTTCATGCTTTGGCACTCCTCAGAGAGATGCTAGGGTAACTTTAGACACTGGATCTAACCTACATGTCTTCAAACCCAGCTATCCAACTCAAATAGCTATATGGGACTGAGAGATCTTCAGCCATATCATATATTAGTAGTCTTAGCAATATAAAATTGCATAAGACTTAAGGCAGAGATTATAAATAGTCAAAAGTCATAGATCACATGACCCAATTTTCTCAAGCTTGTAAGATATAAACAATGAGCATTGCCAATTGCTCAACAAGCTTTGTGATAAATGCTTAGCCAGAGAAAGCATTCAAAATATTTCTGTCAGGAAACCACAAACCTCTGACCATGGTTTCATGCTTTGACACTCCTCAGAGAGGCATTAGGGTAGCTTCAGACCCTAGATCGAAATGCTGGCTTTGGGTTGGTATTTTTAGATCCAATGTCTGAAGCTATCCCAGCACCTCTCTGAGGAGTGCCAAAGCACGAAACCATGGTCAGAGGTTTGGTGAAGATTTCCTGACAGAGATATTTTAAATGCTTTCTCTCGCTAAGCACTTACCACAAAGCTTGTTGAGCAATTGGCAATGCTCATTGTTTATATCTTACAAGCTTAAGAGAATTGAGTCATGTATTTATGACTCTTATTTTGACTATTTATAGTCTCTGCCTTAAGTCTTATGCAATTTTATATTGCTAAGACTACTAATATATGGTATGGCTGAAGATCTCTCAGCCCCATATAGCTATTTGAGCTGGATAGCTGGGTTTGAAGACATGTAGGTGTCTGAAAATTTCAGATTTTCCACTCACTAGATAACTTTTAGATAAATGCTGGCTCTTGGTTGGTATTTTTAGGTCTAGTGTCTGAAGCTATCCTAGCACCTCTCTGAGGAGTGCCAAAGCACAAAACCATGGTCAGAGATTTGGGGAGGGTTTCCTGACAGAGATATTTTAAATGCTTGCTCTGGCTAAGCAGTTATCACAAAGCTCCTTGAGCAATTGGCAATGTTCATTGTTTATTATCTTACAAGCTTAAGAGAATTGGGTCAGGTGATCTATGACTCTTATTTTGACTATTCCTTCCATTTTATTTGGATATTATGTATCATTGAAGTAGTGAATTTCATTTTCGTAGCAAAGATTATTTTACAACTGGTAAAATTTTTGGATGATCATGTTTTCATTACTATACTATTTGAAAAGTATTGGATAATATTTACATAAGTGGTAAACCATTTTTAAAGACGTTAAGCCAAACACAGTAATCTAAGCATATACACCATAACAAATGCATTATAGAATTCAAAATTCTTAGTTTCTCTTTGGATTGTCTGCTTGAGATTAATTGATCTAGTTTGAAAACCATAGACTTATAGTGTTGTAAAATAATTACATAGTTGAACAATGCATAGTAAATTCTCTGCATATGTATTACAGAGATTGTACTTTGAATCAACACTGATCTTGAATTTGTCAATTAGGTATTGTTTAACTCGAACGATAAATTTAAATAGATCAAATAATAACCTGTAGATTTATACTTTACGTTTGTCTTCAATATGATAACATTAAATCGTGCTATCACACTTCCAACGTAAAGCTGTAACAACAAATAGACAACTAAATTAAATGGCTCATTTGCATAGAATTTGCATATGGTATTTATTTATATAATGATTTCAAAGAAAGAATCATAACTGGCTATGAATATGAGAAGTACATCTTCTTGAAAGCGCTCAGCCATTTAATTTAGTTTTCTATTTGTTATTACAGCTTTACGTTGGAAGTGTGATAACACGATTTAATATTATCATAGATCAAATAGGAATTTTAATTAGGTTGGAAAATGCAAAGATTTTAAAATATATTTTTTGGTTTATTAATTTACCCATATAGTATATTTTTAGCATTAAGTCAACCATTCTGTATGGAGCATGTGTCATAGCATCAGCTGGGAAGCAAACCTGCTAACGCGGGACACCTGCTTGTAAAGCAGCTGTCGCTGACCTCTCGACCACCAATGCTTGTCAAAGTGTTTTATCTACTCATGACTGCTTTTAACAAATTATAATGAGATAAATACTGCTAGTGAATTATTGTATGAAGAGATGTTATTTTATCTAATTTAATGTATGAAAGTGAGATTTAGATAATCGATTGATATAATATAAAGACATTAGAAGAGTTCCACTTAAGGATATTTCCATAAAAATTAAAAAAATGTAAAGGCATAAAGTCATTATTTACTGCCGATTTAATAATTAGTGAACTAACTATGTATACACTAGTCAAGCGTTGGTGGTTGAGAGGTCAAGCTGCCTTACAAGCAGTTGTCCCAGGTTAGCGGGTTCACTTCTCGGCCTATGCTATGACCCATGAGAAGGAAAAAAACAACTATGTATACACTTTTCCAAAACTATAGATTTTGTCTTCTATATAGTAGTCATTTAATATTTATTTATGTCATCCTTTGGTTTCATGTTAGTCTTACTTAAAATTGATTCCCAACTTTGGGTCTTTCTGAATTTTTTTAGTGGTATAGTGCTTCACTTTAGCAAATTAGGACAACTTTTGAGAACAATGGCATCGATCTTCTATCAGAACATGAGAACAGGCAATGAATCTAGAATTCATGTTATTATTATTATCATCATCATCATAATATTTAGGCTATTAATTATATGCATGACATGGCCACATATCACTGCTGAGATATTTTTTTTTGGGAATATGGATAGTTTATTTCAGCCTGCATTTAATGCATACAGTCGAATGTCATATTTATAAAAAAGTTATTGATCATGATTGAAATAAAAGTGATTTGCTTAATTATATTAATTTCTTCTCTAGCTCAGGCTTTGTCTGTATTATGGCTTCTTGTGCTCTGTAGGAATGTGAAAGAATGAATGCCTGAATTGATTAATGAATCTTTAAATGCTTTAATTACATCAGTCTTTAATTCCTTATACATAGCTTTTCTGATGTCTAATAAAATCATATTTTTCTGTTCCCTAAGTCTTCTAAGCCCTACTCTTGTGTATGAAAAATTATTTTCATTAATGCAAATTACAGGCTGTTTTTCAATATCTTAGAATCCACTTATAAACAGATTACCAAAACCTTAATTAAGTATAATTAATTATATAGACCAAAACCTTAATTAAGTATAATTAATTATATATTTTCAAACTAGCACATTTTTTGTTTTAGAAAGTTAGCTTACATAAAAAAAAATAATAATAATAATAAACTGAATTTTTTCAAATAATTTTATCAATTTTTTTTTAAAAAAATCATGTTGATAAATTTAGAATTTATTTATGCTTTCTAATTTTATATTTGTATATTATAATTTTTTTAAATATATATTTATCTTTCTCTATTCTATTCAGAAATATGAACATTTTAAATATAACAATTCTCAGGTTAAAACAGTAGTAACTCTCTTTATACAGTAGCGCCACCTAGTAGAAGCCATAGTAATAAATGGATGCTACAATATATATTTATCTTTCTCTATTCTATTCAGAAATATGAACATTTTAAATATAACAATTCTCAGATTAAAACAGTAGTAACTCTCTTTATACAGTAGCGCCACCTAGTGGAAGCCATAGTAATAAATGGATGCTACAAGGGTTTATGCAGAAAAATTCCTATCTAGTGTTTACTCATCCAATATCCTCAACTAGTTCCAATATTGTGGTCATTTATGAGGAGCTTTAGATCTGAGAGCACTGCACCTAGATCTTGGAATCCAATGCAACCTTCCAGCAGCCATCCTTTACCTTTTTAATTAACTATGCAGCTATGAGTCCAAAATGAAATCACAAAAATGTTTTCAATCCAAGTTCATTCACTTATATAGTCATATAAATCAGAACCCAGTTTAGTATTTATACACTTTGTTGGTGTCTTTGGTTTTTAATAATCGTAATCACTATCATCTTTTGATCAGTAGAAACTGGGTTCAGAACTGTATGATTATACTTCTGAATGAGCTTAGATTTAAAATATTGTTTTTATTTTAGACTTCTAATATCTACAAGGCCTAAAGGTGAAATGCTGAACAGAAAAAACTGCATCATTGAAATATCATGTGACTGTAGAAGAATGTATATTGGTGAGACCAGTCATCCTATTGAAAACCATTTGCAAGAACACAAACTGATGATTATACAAGAGAAAATAGATGGCTCTAAAGTAGCAGACCATGTATGTACCGATATGTTCAAATGGGAAAATACAAAAATAGTGGACAGAGAATTAAAAGGTACAAAAAAGAAAATTTAAAGAGTCTGTGCACATGACAATGGTGAACAATCCCATAAGTCAACTTAGTAGGATGATACCTAATCTATGGAAACCACTAATCAACATTGCTCTTATGAAAAAGTGGAGAAATCAGGAGAAAACTCGTAGATAAGTATATGAAATTTGGCAGTACCTTAAAATTCAATATTGAAGAATCTAAGAGTCCACGTTTGATTCCTAGCTAGTACTGTTATTTGTCAGGCCAAAAATATCTAAAGAAGAGAGGAGATAATACCTCTTGAAATGTTGTGCATATGCTAATATTGTGCTATTATTAGCAGTTGAATGTATTTAGAATATTTATTTAAAGTTAAGTTTTTCTATTCAATACTTATATTAGCTTATGGAAATTATCCAACTTATAGCTTTATAGTTAACTAAAAAGGTAAAAAGTGTGTCTGCTGGAGAGTTGTGTTAGATCTTAAGACCTAGATGCAGTGCTCTCAGATTCAAGGCTCCTCACTAATGAAGGCCAAAAGCTAGAAGCTGGCACAAGGATATTGGATGAGTGGGTACTAAATAGGAATTTTGATGCACAAATCTTCTAGAAGCCATAGATTACTATGGCTTGCACTAGATGGCACTACTGTGTGGAGAGAGTCGCTACTGTGTTAGCAGCTTGTGTAAGCACTAAAAATGACGATCGAGTGATATTTTAATGGTTTAATTCATTAGTTAAGAAATAAAAAAATAAAGCCACACATTTTAAATACAATTACTACACTTATACATTATATACTTTTACATAAAACAAACAGTATATTTATTAATTTATAAAATTTTTACCATTCCAAAGATTTTACTTATTTTGAAATTAGTGCAGATACTTATTAATTGTTAGCCATGTGTAATCTTTACCAATAAAACAATTTTAGATCTTCAATTATTTTCATTTAGTTACTAATTTCTTTTAACATTGTTAATATCCTGTTTTAATTATTTTAAATACCAATGAATTCTTTATGAATTTAAATGACACTATGGCTGGATGAGGTTGTATTGGTCACTATATGTATATATATAATATAACGGTCCGAATAGATAGAATCTTACCGTATCTGCACTACAAGGGCGCCATCTAGGCATTTAAACCTAGAAAATTTATATAGTAGGCAGATACGTAAGTTAAGAAAAAAATTTTTGTATATATATTTTATTCCGACCGTTAGCCCAATGTCACTAGCTCAGTGGAACAGCAGAGATTTATATTTTATAAATTCTTATCCAAGAATATTTCAATATTAAAAAAGAATAAAATAAGACACTGCCAGTAATTAACACACAAACATTTATTTATGCACATATATATAAAATTTAACATTATTATTTTAGTATGTTTACTTTAGCATTTAACTACATTTTTAACTTTTATTTTGAAGTTTGCACAGATGAATTTAATAGTTTATTTAAGTGTCGAGTATGAATAAACTAAATAGATTGCATTTGAAAAGAAAAATATTTTATCCCTGATTTAACCTTAGGCCAAAAGTTCACAGCCAAACCAACGTCAATCCATCTGATATATCGATGTATTCAATATAGCATGAATACGACAGCACCAATGACATACTGTCAGGAATTTACATCTGAACAGCATGGTTAATAGATGACCTTGATTCTCAAGCAAATAGGAATGCTACATCTATCGGCATGAAGAATAATAAACAAAAAACTCCATAGGAAGGGACTGCGTTTTCTGTCTTACTATCTCTTCCATAGGCAAAAAGGGGGGTGCGGCATATAAATTGATCCTGCAAGTAGTGAATCTCATACTACATCTACTAATTACACCAATATATCCAATCCACTGACCCAATTTAACTACGAAACAAATAACCTAAGATTACCCTCCCTTAAACTAATATATATAATTTTACAAATCTATGCAGACATTCATGCCCGACTTAAATTTAACATTTATTAAAAATTGTTAAAAAAAAAAAAAAATCATAATAAAAACTTAAACGAACAAAAAAATAAATAAATGCAAATGATTTTAAAAAATACATCAAATGACACTATTAATATTAATTTATGTTGGTCAGATAGGATTCTATTTGTATTATTTACTGAAAGGTTTAGAATTTAGAGTTCTTATTGTTTTCAAATTAATATTCATTAGAGTTCATAAAGTTCTTACAGTTTTAGAATTGTTCATTAGTTATATAGTTCTTGCTGTTTTAGAAAAGTTCATCCTTTACAGTTGCTTGCTGTTTGGAATCCAGCGTTAAATCCCCCGATGATCCTGTGGTCCTCAATATAGGAAAAGCGATTTTTTTTATAACAACTGAAGGAATTGAAAGTGCGTCTTTCAATCCCTTCACCTCCAACTCTCCGACTTAACACATCTCCATCTTCTCTTAAATTTTCTTCACTCACTAAAAATTTATTTCCAAACTTTTTCTTTTATATGTAAACTTTTGGATCCAATGGGCATTACGTCATCGATGGTGATGGTCTTTTCGCTGAGGTCCGATTCCCCAATGGATTTCTTTCATTGGCCATTCTGTTCCTATTGTTTTTCCTCTCCTATCTGACCTTTGCTTATGCATTTTGAAATGCCCAAGGGCTAGTTTACTTTTACTAATTAAAATTAATCATTTCCATTTTATACAATAGAATTAATTAAATTATTTTGCAAACTTAAAGATATATTTTTATCTCTAAATCTTTTTAAGTTTTTGCTTTTAAAATACTTTTTCTCTTTTTAATAAAGTTTTATTTTAATAATTTTTTTCATCTGTGTGATTTTATATATATATGAGTTTAAGATAGAATTAATTTTCAATTTTTATGTCTTAAAAAAAAGAAGTTTTTAAATGCGAACTTTTCAATGTCTCAATTTTTAAAAAAAATAATGTAACGGCGTAGGTGCCCGTTACAATAATAAGTGTAACAATACTCAAGGCTAAATGGTTTATAAGTAATCATTAAAAGCCAATCAATACTTAGCCAATTCCAATATCAATAATAATCAACAATTTCAAACTGTTGTCAAGGCAACCTCCAGTTTGAAACTGTTGATTGTTATTGATATTGGAATTGTCTAAGTGTTGACTGGCCTTTAATGATATATATATATATATGAATTAATTTTTTAATTATATTTGTAATGAAGTATATAAAGAATCGGTCTAAATACAAAAATTTCAGTCTTTATTATACATCTCTTAGAAATGTCTACAAACTAAATTAATGATGCATCTGAAAGAACACTACATAGTTCCAATGTTCTTTGAACATTTGTTTATCATGTTCAGATTTGGAAATACAGTGGAACTGGGAACTACATTGTATTTATCTATTTTGACTTCAATTATAAACTATCAAAAAAAAGAATGTAAACAAACAAACAAGAATGTCAACAAAAAAATTAAAAACAATGCATTAAAATTAGCAAATTTTATATTCAATCAGCTATTTTTCCTTTGAGCGCAGTACACAATTATATATATTAATAAATCTTCTTCTGTTTATATTGAAAGCACATACAGGTTTAGTCTCCCTTTATTATCCTTCTTGAATTTGATATTCAGTATTTTGCATAATAAATTATTTTCTAGGATTATTTTAAAACATACTTAGAAATAATAATAGTGATTTAAATAAATAAATGAAATTGTAATTTGTAGTTAGAGTGGTCCATTGTGTTTCTAATAAGATAAAAAATATATTGGAAAAAAAAAGAGAAAATCACTCAGTTTATTAATAATTATTTTTAGCAATTCATTAGACTAGCTAATATCCACTTAATGAATAATATTTCTAACCCTCTCATGCAAGATAGTGACTAATTTCTATCCACTTTTAATATTTTGTGGAGGGATGTAATCATAAAGGTATGACCAAAGACATGTAAAAAAGATGTATGAACCCCAAGATGCAGATTTTTTGCTGGACAAGCACTCATCAGTTGGTCCAGATTACAATCTTTTAACGCAGATCTTTATCATTGTTCAGTATATATATAAATAGACAATTACAACAGTTTAATTGATAACCAGTTCCTATCTTGCATGAGAGTGGTGTAGTGAAAATTACACTACAGAAATATTATACACTTAGTTTACAGTAGTTTTTTCCTTATTCTTAGTAAATCAGTGAATGCATGAGTGAACGCACTTAATAAAATATATGGTACTGTTTGGTGTACTGTACTGTGTCACTAGGTGACACTGCAGTACTCATCAAGAATCATACAAGTGATAAATTTCTATTGAAGAAATTGTTGTAAATACAAATTACAAAAACAGAAATCAGCGAAAATACATAAAACACAAACCCCTCCTCCCGTGTGAAGAAATAAATAAAAAATAAGTGAAATACAAATTACAAAAATAGAAATCGATGAAGTACATAAAACACCCCTCCCTGCATGAAAAAAAATCGCTGTAAAATACAAATTACAAAAACAAAAATCGATAAAATACATACCCCCCCCCCGCCCACATGAAGAAATCGCTGAAAAAGTAAAATACAAATTTATAAATCACAAAGAAAAAATGTGGATTGCATCATATTAAAAGTTGCAAAATGAAATGTGACATGATAGATTCGTAACAGCCAAAAAACCCAAGTACAACACACACACACAATAACCCACAAATATTTACAAAAAAAAATACAAAAGAATATGTGTGTCGCTCAATTTTCTATTAATAATTATATTATTATTTTAAATTTTGTTTAAACGTTCATATAAAAAAGCATTTGTGTTATATATGTGTGTGTGTTGAAAAGTATTGTGGACTTATACTTCAATAAGCAATATGTATTTTATTCTAATCAATGTTTAGTGACATAAGAGAGCTATTATAGCTACATACATTGGACACAAGAGGGGCTTGGAAGTATTACCAAAAAACTGATAATATCACTGATTGGTGGATTATTTAGCCCCCACCCATCCCAGCATTTGAGAGCATGTTTTATTGTATTAAGATCGTAAAAGACCCAGAAAGATACCACATGTGAGATGGGTGGATGAAATAAGAAAGTGTGCAAGGGTGATGTGGAGAAGAGAAGCTAAAGATCGGAGAAGATGAATTGAACTTGGAGAGACCTTTATCCTGCAGTGGATTGATAATGGTTGGTGATGATGATGCTATATATTTGTAATAAATAAATGATAACTGTCAGATAATGTATATTATTGTACACGTATAAAATGCAAGCATTTGGCAAGTGTTTAATATTTTTTGAATTTTTTTCTACTCTGGTTGTTTTACTTTATATATGTACAATATGCTAAATATTTGTAAAATTATTATTATTATTTTTTCATATGTCAAAGCGTTGACCGGGAAGCGAACCCGGGCCAGCTGCTTGGAAGGCAGCTACGCTAACCACAAGAACACCAACAATTGACATAAAATTATTTTAAACCAAAAAACTACATGATTACAATCATATTTTATTGAAAAATATTTATTTTTGAAAAGCGAATTCATAAAAAAAATAATTATGATAAAATGGAAACTCTTTTTACCGGCTAGCTTTCATAAACATCAGCCAATAAATATTTGGTGAAATTTTAAAAACAAGTTTAATTTTGAATTTTAAGACATATTTTTATTCTTTTATGATGTCTCAACTAAAATTTCGTTTTATTTTAAAAATGGAATTCAAATAAAAAATATTTTATCCTTTAATTTTTATGAATAGAAAAAAATTACAATTCAATACAAAATGGGCAAATATGACCAAAATTGGCACTAGGGTGAGTTTGAATCCTAAAAACCTTTAACTCTTTAGATTGTTCCTATATCACTGCTCTAAACTACGTGAGTATAGATGTTGAATTGTTAGAATAAATAATCGCATCAAGTCATGGCGAACTACTATTATCAATGATCAAGCGTTTTCTCTCAGCCGTATAACTCACGTAGTCATCCGCCTTTTACCAGAGATTATACATAACTTAACGCTTAGTTTTTCTTTCTACTTTTAAAACAAAATACTGTATGCAAAGTACATTCAAATTTGATTGCTGGAGATAAAATATGCTGTAAGAAGAAATGATTAAAAATAAGAATTGAATAACAATAAGATTTAAAAGCAGACAAAGAATTAATTTTAAAAAAAGTCTCGGAACTTTTTTCTATCTCAAAAAATTAACAACCATACAAATAATAATGAATGTTTTTCTAAGTTTAAAAATTATACATAATAGATTATTCATTTTTTCATTCAAGTTCAAACTAATTTTTCAAAATAAAGTAAGAATTAAAAGTCGATTATGCAATAAATACCTGACACATTGTTTTTCTAAGAGAAAAGACGGGGAATAACAATCGCTGATAGAGAAAGATTTAAAATGAATAAAAACAAAAAGGAATTTTCTGGTAGCGTGCTATTGTTAAAAAAAGAAAGAAAGAAATTAATTATAAAACATCAGTCAGGCTTATAGTAGCCGTCATGCACCCCCACCCTTCCCCCGAGGCTGCAATAAACATTAGTTATCTAAAACAAAGACAACGGATCAGTTAACATTAGAGGTCATAAGAAGTTCAATCAGCGGAAGTTATAGAGATGGGCTGCAATTCATGGACTTTCAGCTCTAGAGTTGGTTACTTTACTATAGCATCAAACCATATAGGGCATCATTTTACAGTGAAAGTTACTGTCCAATTAGGAGTGAATTTCACACATACCGTTCACTGTTTTTTAAAGAAATAAATTACTGTAGGTCAAAGACTTCTCGAAGAGATCCTTATAGAAAACAGTGAAGAAAGGAACGCTCATCAGGCTTGCTAGTTTTCTTTTGAACTAGTTTAAGCAGTTTTCCATTTTTGTTTTATTTTTTAGCTAAGGGAAGCTAAATACCTATTTACTAACCAAAGTCAGATGGTTATTTAGGTTGGCTAATGGTCAACTGCATGAGAGAAAAATCCAGTCTCTTGAAATAAAAAATTTCATTTGGCTTAAGTTTGAACTCTTGACTTTGAACATGGTAGTCAACTGCACTATCTTTGCAGTGTGAAACTCTGTAATTTACATATACAGAGCCCTTATATAAAATAAATAAGGACGTTATAATGAAGTGGTAGTGTATCAATTGTCATACTTTAACCTAGGTTTGAACTTCAGCCACATAAAATTTGTAATGTATTTTCAGGTATCAATGTGAATTAACTTTTTTTCCAGAATCAGCCAATAACTAACCTAATTAGGCATTCTAAAATGGACAATAAATGGGTATCTAGCTATTCTTAGCTAAAAAACCAAAAAATAATCTTGGTTAATCTGAATATGGTAGCTATAACAATAAAAAATACAATTGTAATGTGATATGATCTTTATTATTGGCAACAAGGGAAGAAGGTTGTATTTCTAAAGATGCTAGATGATTGATTACTTTCACCTGAAAATAAGATGCTATACGATTGATTATGTTCACTTGAAAATAGTAGTGTACATATTAACTATTACATATTTTATGTTAGATTATTAATTCATAAGATTAAGGTCCTGCCATGCTGAAAGAGACCTTGTTTGATTTAAAGATCCATCTGAATAATAATATTTGCCATCATTATAAAATTTGAGAAAGTATATATAAATATTTATTTTAAGTGTTTTAGGAAATTTGATAAGAGGCTGGCATATTGATATTTGTAGTATATTGAAAGTTTTCTATTGTAGGATATACTTACATATGTATATATGTAAAGGTGTTTAGAAACTGAATATATGCTGAAAATTTTGTCTAACATTCACACATATAGATAAGTGCAATAAAATCCTTGTTTCTACTACACCTTAGAGTAGTAAGTTACAAATTGTGAATTACCCAAACAAATGAAGTTCAATGTTAAGAGAATTATAAGGCTGAGCACTTTTGGTAACCTTCAATTCCCATATTCATAGTCTATCTTGCTATTTTTTTTGTGTTGACTAACACATGTTTTTGAATTATGAATAATTAAAATCATTGCATACAAAGATAGCAGATACGGAGAATTTCTATAAGTTTTATGAATGTTTTTCCATATCTTCATTTTAAATGTTATCCCACACTCTAAATTTAATCATGTAAACCCTGTATATCAGCTATGACAAACCTATGGCATGCATGCCAGATTTGCTCATAAAAATTATGGTGGCATATGTAAATTGCATTATTATTAGCCTATACATTATTAAAATTATTTGCCAATAATTATTATAAAATTTTAAGCCACTAAACATAACACAATCACCATTTCTCATACTTACACAAACTGTTAAAACAGTAATGTGATATGATGTGCTGTGACTTCTCCTTAAATGGAGTCAGGAATCTTCAGCATCTATGTCCAGAGAAACCTGTTAGCAAAATCTCCATACAGTAGTGCCACCTAGTGCTAGTCAGAATAATCAATAGATGCAGTTAAAGTTTATGCATAAAATCTCTATCTAGCACTTACTCATCTAATATCCCCAGATTAGTTTCTAGCCTGTTACTTTTATAAGTGAGGAGCTTTGGACCTTAGAACACTGCAGACCTTATTCAAACACAGCTTTCTTGATTACCTGAGTTCTATGTTGCCACCAATATTAATAAAAACAACATACAAATTACATCTTCAGTCATGACAGTTATTTTGCATTTGTTAGACGATAAAAATATTAGACTTTTTTTTTTTTTAAAAAAAATTATAGTCTTTTTTCATGGCTATTCACCCTTAACAATCCATTTAATAAAATTCTTGGAAGTACGTTTTTACTGTAGTAGATAGCAATGATATTCAATGATCCAGTCATTTTTATTTTTAAATAAATTAAAGGTAATATTAATACTACTTTGCAAATGGAGAAATATTAAAAATATTAAGTATAATATCTAGTGCCTTTTTGTAGTAAACATCTTTCTTTTATCTTCAAAATAAAACTGAAAAATACAAAACTAGCGATTCAAGTGTAAATATTCCATAACAAATTCAACTGAATACTAATTACTAAGTTTATATTAATCATTAAGCATGCATCATTAATTTTACATTTCCTCTCATTATGTTTAGCACATAACAGAAGCAAAACTCTCCATACAGTAGTGCCACCCAGTACAAGCCAGAGTAATCAATGAATGTAAGAAGATTTGCATAAAATTAATATCTAGTGTCTATTCATTCAATATCCTCAGATTAGTTTCTAGCTTGCGGCTTTCATCAGTGAGGAGCCTTGGATCTGATAGCACTGCACCTAGATCTTAGAATCTAAAGCAATACTCCAGCAGCTACCTTTTATCTTTTTAGTTAACTATAAGTTATGAGTTCAAAATGAAAACGCAATAATGTTTTCAATCCAAGCTCACTCACTTGTATATTCATATAAAGCTTAACCTAGTTCAGCAGCTATACATTTTAGTGTCTTTAGTTTTTTAATAAATATAATCACCCTCATCCCATTTGGTAAGATTGGTATTAAAGCACACATAACATGATTACCATCCCTTATGCTTACACAAGCTGTTATAACAGAATGAGCTTGAATTGAAAACATTATTGTGTTGGAATTTTGGGCTCATAGCTTTATAGTTAATTAAAAGATAAAAGGTGGCTCTGAAGGGTTACATTGGATCCTAAAATCAAGGTGCAGTGCTATCGGATCTAAGGCTCCTCATTGATGAAAGTCAAAAGCCAGAAACTATTCTGGGGATATTGGATGAGTAGGCACTAGATAGAGATTTCATGTGAAACCCTTCTTGCATCCATTGATTACTCTAGCTTGCACTGGATGGCACTACTATATGGAGAGTTTGTCTCTTATGGGAGACTAAATATAAACAAAGTGATTATACAGAAGTGGGTTCTTAGTTTTGATGCTGGGTTTTGGCAAGATCAGGGGGCTTTAGATATAAAGGTCACAGAATTGACAAATATTATATTGTGGAAATGGGATGGAGTAGGATAGAGAAGAATATGGGAAAAACTTAGGCTGGGAATGGAAAAAGAAGGTAAGGTAGCTAACAGGTTTCTCTGGGCAGGCATAGTGGCTGAGAGATTCCTGACTCTGAAAAAGAAGCCACAGCGCATCACATCATCAATGTCTCTGTTATAACAGCTTGTGTAAGCATAGGGAATAGGGATCATGTGGTCCTTAGTGATTTAATATGTTCAGTGCAAACTAACCATATTTATTCATGTTTTGAAATGTAACTAAATATTATTTATGATCTAAAAATACTGATGATAGTATAGATGCATTTTAGTTTTGTTCATCATTATAATCTTTGATTACGATCAACAAATCAAACATTATTGATAAGTATTTCAGATTGCTTAGCCAAGCACAAATTGATTGTTTCATATTTGTGCTGACAGAGAACTTTATTAAAGTGGGTGGAGGAGGGGTGAAATGTTTATCAATAGCATTTGGTTCATCGATCGTGACTAGAGATTACATAAAAAGTTGAAAATAATGCTTTGTATTTATTAAATTTTATATATCTGCTGCTTTAACTTTAAGGTTCATTCTCACATTACTGGAGTAGACATAGAAAAATGTAATTCTATTTCTTAATTGCATAAACAATGTATGAACATTCTCTGGGATCAGTATTAATTTGCTATTATTAGTTAACTAGTAAAACAGCCAATGAACAAAAAGTTATATTATGACTACTTAATGAATAATATTTCTGTAGCATAATTCTCATCACAACCCTCTCATACAAAGTAGGGACGGGTTTCTATCTGTTTTTAACACCTTGTGGAGGATTATAATCATAAACATATGATCACAGATATGTGAAAAAAATGTATAATCCCCAAGATGCACATTTCATGCTGAACCAACACTTATCAGTTGACCCTGATCACATTTCTCTTACACATACCTTTATCATTGTTCAGTATATATAAATAGCCAAATTACTATAGTTTAATTGATAGGTGCCAAACTTACTGCCTTCACAATTTTGACACAAAACACCCGATGGAAGGATATTTATAATTTTATCAGTTATTCATTAGGCTAGAGATGATCTGCTTAATGAATAATATTTTATAGTGTAGCTCCCACACAAGATAGGGACTAATTTTTATTCATTTTTAACAACTTGTGGAAGGGTGTAATCATAAACATATAACCAAAGATATATGAAAAAGTTGACCAATTCTTAAGATGCACATTTCATGCTGAACCAGCACTCATCAGTTGGCCCAGATCTCTTACACATATTTTTAGCATTCTTCAGTATATACAGATAGCCAATTACTACAGTTTAATTGATAAGTGTCAAACTTACTTCCCTCACAACTTTGACACAAACCACTTACTTAATTGAAGTATATTAATTATTTCTATTTTGTTAAAAGTGGATAAAAACCAGTCCCTAATGAAAATTACACTACAGAAATATTATTCATTAAGTGAATACTATCTAATCTAATAAATAATTAATAAAAATTATTAATTATATTATGACCATTTCCATATTATTTTTCAATTTCAGTTTTTGTTTTATATAAATTTTTAAAAATTTAAATAATTTCTTAAGCCCATATAATGCGGACATTCATAGGAACATTAATCTTTTTATTCCCATGGTTACAAACAGTTTTATCATCTTAACAAAACTAATTATTTCTACCCAAATCTAAATGGTCAACAGGATACATATCATGTTATGAGTAGATAACTGAGTTTTTGTGTGATTATTTAAAAAATGATTAAAATAGCTATATTTTATCTTCATATACTCTTATATTGCTCTCCTCATGTACACCTTAATGCAACTTTTATTTCTTACAGTTTTGAGTGTCCTGCAGTCTTCATCAGAGCTACAACATTTAAACATATAATCATATAATCATTATTTTTATGTTTAGATGTTGCAGCTCTGATGAAGACTGCAGGACAGTTGAAATTGTAAGGAAAATAAACGAGTAATTAGATATAAAAATTGCATTAAGATATGTATGACAAGAGAATATAAGAGTTGAATATATATGAATATATGAAGAAAGATGCAAAGAAAGTTAAAAGAGAAGATATAAGAATAATAATTTTATCTTACAAGAGTTTCTCCATTAACTTCTACAAATATGCTCTGAAATATGCCTGTGGATGCCATTTTAAAAGTAATACTCAATTTAAGATCATGAAAATTTGCTTATATATAAATTCGTAAAAATGCTTTTATGTAGATAGTCTGTGCGGAAACAGAAAAAAATGTTTGTATCATGCATTATATCAAAAATGAAAAATAGTGACATCCATTATGATGTATTTTATAATGTAAATTATGATAAGTAATAAAAATCATATAAAACAGCTATATATATATATATTGTAACGAGCACAGACGTTCGTTACATTGTTTTTTTTTTATTTATTAAACATGAAAGTAAATTAAAAAGTTCGCATTTAAAAATTTTCTTTAAGAATTAAAAATTGAAATTAAATATCTTAAACTCGTATATATTAAATCGCACAGATAATGAAAAATTATTAAAATAAAACTTTATTAAAGGAAAAGTATTTTAAAACTAAATTTTAAAAAGATTTGGAAATAAAATTATATCTTTAAATTTATCTTTAAATATATCTTTGATTTGGAAAACAGGTTAATTAATCAGAAATGGAAATGATAAATTTAATTAGTCAAATGTAAACCAGCCTTGGGCATTTAAATGTAAAAACATCGGTCAGCTAGGAAAACAATAGAAACTTTTAGCAAATGAAATAAATCCATTGGGAAATCGGACCTCAACGAAAAGGATCATCGCATCGATGACGTAATGTAAATGCAATCCTTCAAATGAATATAAAAGGACATGGTTGAAAATTATTAGTGATTGGTAATTGATTATTACGATGTGACTATATGTATTAGTACGGAGTTGGAGGTGAAGGGATTGACAGACACACTGTCAATTCTTTCAGCCGTTAAAGAAAAGAGAAATGAACGATCGTTTCCTACATTGAGGACCAACTAAATTCAAAAACCTCCGAATGAATAAATAAAACATCGGCTAAATGTATACCAATATCTTCAGGATGGCGTGGGAATTCCCGTTCAAACTTACAAACGACAGATAAAGATGAACTGTTTAAAACCGTAAGAACTTTACAATTAATGAACATTAAGTTAAAAACTTTTCGTATTTAAAATAATTGCATTAGTTTCCTATCTGACTAAAGTAATTAAAATGTTATTTGATGTATTTTTTATTTATTTGTTTAAAATCATTTCCATTTATTTAATTTTGTTCTTTAAGTTTATTTATGATTTCTGTTTTCCGATAAGTTAAATTATATAAATGTTAAACTTAAGTCGGGCGTGAATGGCTGTATAGATTTGTAAAGTTATATTAGGGGAGGGTAATCTTAGGTTATTTGTTTCATTGTTAAATTGGGTCAATGGATTGGATATATTGGTGTAGTTAGTAGATGTAGTCGGAGATTCGCTACTGGCAGAATCGCTTCATACGCCGCACTCTCCCGTTTTGCCTATGGAAGGAATTATGAGACGCAGAGTGCAGTTCCTTTCTATGGAGTTTTTTTTTTATTGTTCTTCTCGTTAGATAGAAGTAATATTCTTATCTGATGAGAGTCAATATCTTCTCTTAATCTTTTTGGTGCTGCCGTATTCCGTATTACATTGAATACATCGATATATCAGATGAATTGATGCCAGTTTGACTACGAATTTTAGCCTAAGGTTAAATAGGGATAGAATGTTTATTTTCAAATGCAAATCTATGTAGTCTATTCATAATCGACACTAAATAAAATTGCATTAAATTTAAGTTGTTTATAGACGCTTGCATGGATTGTTTATTGGTTAACTATGTTTTGCGTTTCCATATTTGATCAAAATATATAGACATTCGATAAATAATGATACCTTACGGTGAGTATCTAAAATGTATTTATTCGGATGTCTTTTAAGTCATTGGTGACAATGCAAGTATCTTATGGTGAATACTACTGGGTTACTTATAAATTTCCCTCTGCAATTGCCAGTATCAATGATTTTATATTTTGATCGTTTATGTTTACTTTGAAATGTTTTTAACCGTGTAATCTATGTAACCGATCTATAGCAACATATTAAAACAAGTTTTTATAATCCCATCTGTGTGAACTTAATTAAAATGTAAACTTATAATATAATAGAAATTAAAATGTAAATTAAAATCTAAGGTAAAGTTAAAAATAATGTTAAATGTTAAAATGTAAAACTAATTTAAAATAATTTTAAATCTTATATATATGTGCATAAATAAATGTTTGTATGTTAATTACTGGCAGTGGCTTATTTTATTCCTCTTATATATATATATTCTTATATTATTTTTTAAATCTCTTCTATTCCACTGAGCTAGTGACATGGGCTAACGACCGGAATCAAAATTTAAAAAAAAAAAAAAATTTTTTTTTTTGACTGACGTATCTGCCTACTTTATAAATTTTTCTAGGTTCAAATGCCTAGATGGCGCCCTGTAGTGCAGATTACGTGAAGTCGCCTCCTCTGGATCATTACAATATATATATATATCACCATCATTACCATCATTATCAGTAAACTGCAGGACAAAGGTCTCTGCAAGTTCAAATTATCTTCTCTGATCTCTAGCCGCTCTTCTCCACATCACACTTACACACTTTCTTATTTCATCCCTCCATTTCACACATGATCTCTTTCTGGGTCTTTTACAATTTTTTGGAATCCAGTTTAAGATTTCAATTGTTTATCTATTACCATCTCTTCTAGAAGTATGTCCAGCCCAACTCCACTTCAGTCTTTTAATTCTTTCAACAATGTCAGTAAAGTCTGATGTTCTCTTACCTGTATATTGCATTTTCAATCTCTTCTTGTTACCCCTAGCATGCATATCTCCATACTTCTTATTTCTTTTGGCAGAAATAACTTAACACAAAAAGAAAATATGCCTATGTGTTTGAAAAGGAAGGTTTTTAATAAATGCATTTTACCAGTTCTTACTTGTGGATCTGAGATTTGGACACTTAATAGAAGGGCAATACAGAGACTTCAGACCATTCAAAGAAGTATATATACATAAGTGAATAATGCTCAAGGCTAAATAGATTTTTCTACCTTTATTGTTAAAAGATTGCCTTGACAACAGTTTGAGATTGTTGATTGTTATTGATATTGGGATTGTCTAAGTGTTGATTGGTTTTTAATGGTCACACACACACATATATATAATACACTTAAAAAGTGTTTTTCAGCACATGGTTTCATGCCCTTTTCAAATATTTTAACATTAACCATTATAGAACACTAGATAGTGTTCTGTAGACAATAATTGGTTAATCCATTGATTGCTCTTGTTAGCACAAGATGGCACTACTATATGGAAAGTCTTGCTTTGTTTTGAATTGTTTAATAATTGGTTAATGTTAAAATAAATGATTACCATTTGAAAAGGGCACAAAACCATGTGTCAAAAAGTCTTTTCATGTGTAATTATTATTAATATATAAATATTTATATAACTGTTGTATACATTTCTAATTAATATAAAAATAAATAATTGAAGACTGGACTGGAATGTAGCTGCAGATTCCATTTTATAAGCAGTACTCAATTTAATTTTATGAATTTATTTTTATGTAGATGGTCCGGGTGGAAGTGGAAATACATTTTTGTATTAAATATTAGTTTAAAAAATTGTTTTATTAATTTAAAAAACCCCATCAATATTGAATGCCCTGGAATAGCAACTGCTTTATAGCATGGGTCTTTATCTACTACAATGCTGTTTTACACATAAACAGTTTTACACAAAATATTTCAAAGCTATTAATTTAATTTTGTAGAAATATAGAAGAGAAATAATGAAAAAAAATTGTCACAGATAATTTCATGTACAGTGAAATTTTTTGACAAATTCCACATTGGTAAATTTTTATCATTTTTAAATTTAAAATTTTTTAAAGAAAAGTTTTCTCTTATAAATATTAGATAATTAAATTTTTTAAAGTTGAAAAAA
Organism: Epiperipatus broadwayi; assembly: GCA_028023455.1. NCBI lineage: Eukaryota > Metazoa > Onychophora > Udeonychophora > Euonychophora > Peripatidae > Epiperipatus > Epiperipatus broadwayi. The sequence goes on from JAQFVV010012484.1 coordinate 4,098,233, forward strand.
GAAATTTAATCATTTATAAGTCTATAGCAATTAAAATTCAAGAAGCATCACATGTACCCACAGGGGCTCCTAGTCTCTATTACTCTTAACACATTGACTCTCTTCATACAGTATTGTCACCCAGTGCAAACCATAACAATCAATGGATGCTAGAAGATTTGTGCATCAAAATTCCTACATAGTGCCTACTCATCCAATATCCCCAGACTAGTTTCTAGTGGTCTTTATCAGTGAGGAGCCTTGGATTCAAAAGTCTGGGTGCAGTGCTCTCAGATCCAATATTCCTTACTGATGAAGGGGCATGTGATATTGGATGAATAGACATTAGATAGAGATTTTGATATTCAGATCTTTTTAGCATTGATTATTATGACTTGCACTGGGTGGCACTACTGCATGGAGAGAGTTGCTACTATTTTAACAGTTTGTGTGAGCGTAAGGAATAGTGATTATGTGATGAAACTTTTAACATGTTAAAAACATCCAAAATTACTGTAATCTGTGAAGAATCTGCTTTCTTTGTAATTTTAGTCATTCTTCAGTCTTTTTAATTAATCAACTTGCTACATTTGAATACCAATAAGACTCACATGACCAGCATTACTGATCTTGGCATAAAAGTTGTAAGAATAGAATAATATCTATAAAGTTCTATCATTTAATTATTGAATCATGCAGAAAATGCTGCATTTTAAAAAATAATGTAATATCTATATTTTATTCCATGTAATAGTAATGTTTTTTTTTTTAGTTTTTAAGATGCACGTAATATCTGCTACACCATGTCATTTTTGAAACATACAAATAAAGACTTCTTAAAAGATCAATGACCCCCCCCCCCCCCCCAATATGTATTTCATGCTGAACTAGCATTTGTCAATTGGCCTTGGTCACCAATTCTCACAAATATCTTTTATCATACACTCAGTATATTTTGATTTAAAAGTGTCAAACCTATTTCACCCACAAATTTGATACTATTCACATGCATCTTTCATTTCAGCCCAATTCTATCACAATTGTCCATCAACCTAGAAGGCATGCCAAACTCTCTTGATCTGGATGCATACGTGAATAATAAATGAATCCGTCATATTGTAAATTTTGTTTAAAAAATATTTAACTTCCTATATCTTATATATTTCAAACTTTTATTCTATCACAGTGTTGTGTTTATATGCATGATTTATATATAAGCGCAAACTCGTGAAATACGATTTATTTATTACAACAAATATAAAAATGCTTAATTGCTATATATATATAATGTTATATTTTCGACTGATACTGTTGGGATGGTATAGCATTTAGTTGCTAAGCAACTATCTCTGCAATAGATTTCAACCACTTCCAGCTGTTCTGTGATAGCCTGTCTTGTGTCTGGTTTATGTCTAGGAGCTTCTAGTTCTAATATGAACTTGATTTATTGCTCAGTCATATAATGGATATATATACCACCATTCAACTTTGATAGTTGTTTTCTGACCTTACTTCCAAATGGATTGACTATTTATGGTCCCTACCATAATGAGAACAATTGGATTTAGTGAGCATCATTACCTATTGGCCCATTCTTACCATTGGATATTGCTACCTATTGGTATATCCATTGGTCCATGGGTGATGAATGCCTAATCTGATCAAATTACGATGGAAATCTGGACTAGTCCATTATTTGGGGGTAAGGTGTGATATTACAACAGATTGCTGAAACATATGAACAAAGGCATAGGACAAACATAAATGATACTCAAGGTGGACATTTCGTGTAAATCAGAATATAACAGTTTAATTACTTCTTAATTAAAAATGCTTTTTCCACTTCATATTATCTTCTAGGAAGTGATAATAACTCATAAAATTATAAAAAAATGAACCATTTTACTCATTGAATTTATTCTATTTTAAACATGTTCCTATATATTTCAGAATGCAAGCATAGGATTATTGGAGAAATTCTTGTAAAATGGAATACCGATAGTATTGCTATTCTATCAAATCTATTGAATCCATGGAGGTGAGATAGTGATTCTAGTAAGGAACTTGAAAACACCGAAAAAAATGTAAAAATTCTTTATAAAAATAGCCGGGAAGTCGTCACACCCGCCTTGCAAGCAAGTAGTTGGTTGCAGACGGTTGTGGGTTCGCGTCCCGGCCAATGCTATGACATATGACGAAAAAAAAAATCTGGAAATATGATATCACGATCATAAGACTAATTGACAAGTCTTTCAGCTTGGTGAAGGTAATGCTGTAGAATTGGTTGTTCCCCATTTGTGTTATAAGGATTATAACAGGGACATTCTGGAGAGGTATTAAAACAATTGCTTTTATTGGTAGGGTATAGCAATAAAATAATTCTATAGAAGAGGTTAAAAGACAATACTGCAAAATGTCAAATAAGCAAATTAACTAATCAACACGATCTATAAAGCTTAGCTTCAGTTTTGATCATTTTTATTAGTCATTCGTAAGAGTAGAAATTACCCACTTAATGAATAATATATTTGTGGTATAATTTTCATTACACCATTTTCACACAAGGTAGGGACTGGTTTCTATCTGCTGTTAATACCTTGTGGGGGGGGGTAATCATAAACGTATGACCAAAGACGTGAAAAAGATGTATGATTCCCAAGTACATTTCATGATAAACCAGAAAACTAATACCTACCTTGCATGAGAGTGGTGTAATGAAAATTATACTACCGAAATATTATTCATTACCTTCAGTTTTGTTTGTCTTCTTTGTTTCTTTAAATATTTTTACCGGAATTAGAATGACTATACATTTATTAAAGAGTGGCTGAAAATGATAAAGAAAAATATTTCAAAACCTAAATAATCACATTTCATAAACTTTAAGACTATATGTTAGTATGGGTTTTTTTGATTGATTTCATTTAGCTGTCCAAGTTAGTTGTGATAAAACTTTTTTTGAACTAGGAAAAAGTTGAAAACCGAAGTGATCCGGGTTAGAATTTTATTTTTGATATATTCATTAATCTTTTTTTTTTTTATTATAATGTTAGATTATTTAGTTTTAACTATAGTTGCAAATATTTATTATTAGTGCATGTATTATGTTATTGATGATTATATTGCACTTTAATGCAAATCGGTGAAGTTATTAAACTAATAAATAATATTTGGCTTAGCGCTTTCGGGGTATGTTAACTCTCATATTCATAGCCTTTGTCATTAGTGATTCAGAGCAGTTGTTTTATATGCAAATCTATGTAAATCATTTAACTCGACCATTTTTTTGAAATCGCGAAACATGTATCTCGTCTATTGATGGCATTCGGATCGTTCGCGATGAAATATGCTTCAACATTGTATGCTAGCTGATATATTGTAAAAGAAAATGTTTGTTTATGCCATATTCAAACTCTTTTTAATATGTTATTATTTTTATTTATTAAAATAATTTTGCTTTGTTAGAATTTAAAATGTTTGATTGTCTTCCTTATTTTCGATAGGGCTTTGAACGTTCCATCATCAGATTTTCAATGAAATGGAAGGCTAAAGAGTTGTGAGTTGGAATAGTTTGAAGCCTGTCCATTAAAGTATAGAGATTGGCTATCTTAATATAAAGCTGAATACTGATTATATATATGTGTGAGGATAGTAATCTAGACCAACTGATGATTGCTGGTTTAGCATGAAATATGTATATTGGTGATTATTTATCTTTTCAACATGTGTGTGATCAGGTGGGTCAGCAATATGAGATGGCACTGAGGGTGGTGGGTCGTGTGAAAGTCTAAGTTCAAACCCCGCATATTACATATATAAATGCAGGTTTAAGCCTGTACAATGTATTAATATTAATATACTAAATGAAGGCATAAAATCCTTATCTAGTGCCTACTCATCCAATATCAGCCTGTCCATTAAAGTATAGAGATTGGCTATCTTAATATAAAACTAAATACTGATTATATATATGTGTGAGGATAGTAATCTAGACCAACTGATGATTGCTGGTTTAGCATGAAATATTTATATTGGTGATTATTTATCTTTTCAACATGTGTGTGATCAGGTGGGTCAGCAATATGAGATGGCACTGAGGGTGGTGGGTCGTGTGAAAGTCTGAGTTCAAACCCCGCATATATTACATATATAAATGCAGGTTTAAGCCTGTACAATGTATTAATATTAATATACTAAATGAAGGCATAAAATCCTTATCTAGTGCCTACTCATCCAATATCAGCCTGTCCATTAAAGTATAGAGATTGGCTATCTTAATATAAAACTAAATACTGATTATATATATGTGTGAGGATAGTAATCTAGACCAACTGATGATTGCTGGTTTAGCATGAAATATGTATATTGGTGATTATTTATCTTTTCAACATGTGTGTGATCAGGTGGGTCAGCAATATGAGATGGCACTGAGGGTGGTGGGTCGTGTGAAAGTCTGAGTTCAAACCCCGCATATATTACATATATAAGTGCCTACTCATCCAATATCCCCACACTAGTTTCCAACTGGAGAGTTTGCTGTGAAAAACAACTTAGTTGGTGTAAACATAAAGAATGGTGATAATGTGATGTTTGATGGCTTAAAACAATTTTGCTTTGTTAAAATTTAAAATGTTTGATTATTTTCCTTATTTTCTATATATTATTAATATATCAAATGAAACATTATTATTTGTTGTATGTGGTTATTAGATATAAATTTATTAGTTACAAACAGCAAAGTGTCATTCATATGGTGATGGAGTCTAGGTCGATTTGTTAGTATCTAATAATGATAATACCATCTGAGTTTCATAATTTTTCTCTTAAAATGTAAAATTCAGAAATATTTAAATGGGTATCAGTAGTGGAATAAACATTCAAGTTAGATAATAATATTTGATTTAATATCCTATTAGGTTGTAAGATTCTATCAGATGCTAAATTCAGGCTACCCATGAGATTCAAACAACCAATAAAAAAGGGTTGAGAAAAGGAACTTCCTACTTAGCCTTGTAATAAGATATAGGTTGGTCAAAGACCAGGTACTGTGTCCAATGCTAAAGGTTTTTTACGGTTTCTCTCTTATGTTTTTTCATTTTTCTATCTTTAATCACTTAAGCACCATGTGGTTTAATTCAATGGTAGAATGTAAGTCTGTGGATTATGACTTAGACTTATCACTTATGGGGTTCAAACTTCTTAATGCATGTCCAAATAGTTGTGTTTGCCTGAATTGCAGGGTTCAGACCCAAACCAATAGTAATATCAAAAAAATATGAACACTCACAAAGTTAATATGTATAATTTATTAGAATAAATATACCATTAATAAATACAATTTACGTATAAATTAGTCAATAGTGAGCTGTGTGTTCCTGAATGACTGAACTCACTTCCAGCTGTAAATATTAGCCTGCCTCATGCATTCTAATCAAGACTCATCTGGCTGTACTGGACATCTTGCCTCAAGTTGGCCATAATTATGGCAGCTTCCAGTCCTATTGTGGACTTGTTCCACTGCATAGATGTATCAGTAGTGACTATAGTAGAAACACATTCGCAGTCGAAAGTGGTTTCAAGTGAGAGCATTTTCAGTCATTCAGATTAGAAAGACATTATCTCTCTCAGGCTTGCCTCTGAAAAGGCTGACTATTTATTGCCAGATCCCCTATCTTACTGGCAGGAATCAGATTCAGAAAGCATCATTGTCTAATGGCCCATATTGACCAATGTTAGGGTTTTATACAAATGTTTACACATTGGCCATACTTATGTTTTACCCTTTGGTTATGTTTATACATGGCTTATCCACATATTTACACATTGGTTAGCACCAATGAGTGCTCAATCCTATTAGATAATGAAGGAATCTGAACTAGTCCACTTCTGAAGGTAAGGTCAGATGTGACATAAGTAATAAACCATTTGCTTATTATTTTTTATTAGCCACTTAAGATAATATAGACATTATTTATCACAATCTCTCATGCTGTCCTGTGCAATTTAATGCAGTAGTATAGTGCCAGACTCTAAAATGTGGGGCTCTGGAATTGGTTCCAGTGTTAGAATTTGCGCCCTCAAACTTATTATGTATTCTAAAGCAATAAAGCCATTCAGAAAATTTTTTTCTCATGCTGTCAGCCATCTTTTTGTGTTATGGAATAGTATATACATAAATAACCTAATGGTTTATTGCTCAGAAGATAATAAGATGTTTGAGTACTGAAAATAAGTTTTTGACCACATCTCATAGATCTTGAGCTACAGACACTGCCACTCTATCAAGGCACTAGACCATGTGAACAATGGGGTAGTGTGGTGAGCAAATGTCATTCTTTAATCACACACACAGCAGTTCTGATTCCAATATAGATTCTGTAGGTCAATAAAATATCAACTCTATCACATGACTCAGACTTGAATATTGCTGTTTTTGCAATTGTCTTTTTACGATCTTTATGCTACTTATTGTAAGTTTTAGTAACAAATATATTGATGCCAGATGAAAGTGCTTAATAAATCTCTGTCCTGTGCTGTTTTATCCAATATCTCCAGACTAGCTGCAGTCATATGATATTTTATTGGTTTATATTGGTTTATACAAATGTTGGCTACAGGACAGAAGTGCTTTTAGTTATTTCAAAAACTAAGGACAACTGAACTGTTTTCATTACAGTCAAATAGGTTAAGATTAAAAACATGTATATGTTTTTCAGTTTAGATTAATAGCTTGATAATATCCAAGAGAGGTGATGATGGTTTCTGGAAGGTGCCTTAGACCCTAAAGGTGATGCCCTGCTGTCAAAATCCAAAGCTCCTCATTAATGAAAGCCATATAAACTTGAAACTATTTTGGGTATGGTGGATAGGGCAGTAGGAGATAGAGATTTATTACGTATTATTATCAGGCATTTATTAGTTATTAAAGCTTACCGTAAATGCCATGAAGACGGTGAAAGAAGAATAGATTCTGTACAATTTTCTAATTTATTCTGTAGGGTTTTATTAAGATTGTTTCCAAGCTAAAATAATCTACATTATAATTAGAAGGGATTTGAACTCAGATTTTCAAGCTCCATTCCATCACATAAAACTGATACACATTACCACATACATATGAAAAAGATAAATGATCTCCCAACATATATATTTCATGCCGAACCAGCACACATCAGTTGGTCCAGACCATTGTCTCCCCCCCCTCATATATATTACAAGTGTTCAGTTTATATTACGATAGCAAATCGTCGAAGTTTAATGGATAGGCCCTCCGTCTTCTTCACCCCCCCCCACTCTTCGGCCATCCGTGTCATTAAAAATCTGATAATTGAACACTCGAAGCTCTTATTGATGCCATTATTATTGTCATACCCATGCTGACCTTGAGTTACTCTGACTTCTCACATATAGAACCTTAAAATGTCCATTTGAATATTATATAAAGCTTTAGGAACATTTTTATTGTAATTAATACATATATTTGATTAATAAATGCATTAAATATATATTTTTCTTATTACTTGAAATATACTCCATTATCTATTTATTTTGTGCAACGTCTTTTCGGCCATTATTGTTTCTCTTTGAGTGACTTTTTTATTATTCTTTTTCAAGAGCCTCAGACTTCTTAACTTAATGCTGAAGCATCCGTTCTCAACAATTCTTCGGTTTTACGGCAATAAATTCGCTACATGACTGATGCGAAAGATCAAGAGTTCTGTCATGTCTAGAAACATAAACACACTTGTGAAAGAAAAAAAAACTTTCAGATAAATTATCGTAAATAATTCTTTTAAAGTGACATTTTAATTAACAAAGCTACGCTATTAGATTTTTAATCTTAGTAAAAGCTTTTAACAATGGTAAGTGTGTGTGTTTATTTTCTATATAACGAAATACTGCTAACAGAAACTTTGCTCCCTTGCAAAGCAAATATTTTTCTTTTATTTCCTTTATGTGGCATTAGAATACATACAGAAGACTATATTTTTATACTGAATAATATTTTTTAGATATATTAACGTCCGCTCCACCGCCATTCTTGAAACAATATGAATACAAATCACTGAAAAAGATCACTGACCCTCATGACATATTTTGTGCTTAACCAGCACTTTTCAATTAACTCTGGATTAAAATGTATATCTAGGCTAGAAATGGTATAATAATCTCTAATTTAATAAATGATTAGTGAAAATAATTAATCTATTTCTCTGAAATAGTTGATGTTAAAGATATGAGGACAGAAAGTTAGAACTTGTAAAACAAATTATAATACGTAATAATAAATCTTTTAACACTTTATCAATGTTAAATAATAAATGCTAGAACACGTAAGCCAGAAAAGGTAGTCATGTGTTTATAATGTATAACTTTTATAAATGCTAAGCATGCTTTCAATCCATTATGTATCACAATCATAGCTCCTTTAAGTTTAAACCATTAAGCATCACATGATCACTATCTCTTATACTAGCACATAATTGTTTATAAACAAAGCAAAACTCTCCATCTAGTAGTGCCGTCCTGTGCCAATTAGAGTAATCAATGAATGCCAGAAGGTTTGTGCATAAAATCCCTATCTAATGCCTACTCATCCAATATCCCCAGACTAGTTTCTGGCTTGTGGCCATCGTCAGTGAGGAGCTTTGGATCTGAGAGCACTGCACTTAGATCTTAGGATCTAATGCAACCTTCCAGCACCCACCTTTTATCTCTACTTAACTACAAAACTATGAGAATGAAATTGGAAAACACAAAAATATTTTCAATCTAAGCTCAATAGCTTATATAGTCATATGGGTCTGAACTCAGTTCAGCACCCATATATTTTGGTGTCTTTGGCTCTTTAACAACTATAGCCACCACTATCCTATTAGGTAGGATTGGTGTTAAACCATTAAGAATCACATGATCACTATCAGACCCATATGACTATATAAGCTGTTGAGCTTAGATTGAAAATATTTTTGTTTTCAATTTCATTCTCATAGTTTTGTAGTTAAGTAGAGATAAAAGGTGGGTGCTGGAGGGTTGCATTAGACTCTAAGATCTAGGTGCAGTGCTCTCAGATCCAAAGCTCCTCACTGACGATGGTCACAAGCCAGAAACTAGTCTGGGGATATTGGATGAGTAGGCATTAGATAGGGATTTTATGTACCAGCCTTCTGGCATTCATTGATTACTCTAGTTGGCACAGGGTGGCACTACTGTATGGAGAGTTTTGCTTTGTCCTTTAAGTTTATTATAGATTTTAAATTTACTTGCTAGCTATTTTTGTATTTAAATTTATTGTTTATTATTCAAATGAATGTAAATAATATTTATTTTGCAAAGCAAAGACAGTTTTTGAAATTAAATCGAAAGGCTGTAAAGTTCTTTAGAGAGCTCACTGTTTTGGCAGAGGAATACTGGTTTTTTTTTATTTATAGCAAATTCATCTTTAGTTATTGTCCAACCCTCTTGATTCTTCTTTTTATCCAGATTGTTTTTATATATAGTTCTAGCTATTTTTATATTTAAATTTATTGTTTATTATGCAAATGTAGGTAAAGTTCTTCAGAGAGCCTACTTTTTTTGACAGAGGGATATTAGTTTCTTTTTTATTTATAAAAAATTCATCTTTGGCTATTGCCCAAACCCTCCTTGATCTTTCTTTTTTTATTCTCATTTCAGTGTAAATGACATAAGCTTTGGAGGGATCAAATTTATGGTCTAATTGTTGCTCATGTTCTAAAAAATATAGAATGAGTATTCATTACTTCTTTTGGTCCTATTATATAAGTAATTGTGTTGTGGGAGCCTTGTAGACAGGTTTGCCCTCATCTCTCCATAATATGCGTATTTACAGTTGGCTTCATTACACTTAATTGTATAAACTATTTGCTGAACTGCTTCTGTAATCAGTTATCTTTTGTTATTCAGCAGTATTACTTATCAATTAAAAAAAAATCATTTACAATGTTCTTACTACATCATAATTTAAAAACAAACTAATACATTTTTTACTTAGAAAAGACCATCTTCTACCACCATTGCTTGTATAGAGTACCATGACTCTAAACATAAAGAAGTATGGCTTATAGCTAACAACACCCATGCTATAAAACAGAAGGAAACATGCTTCTCTCTTAAAAAAGTGAACTCTCTAACTCACTCCAAATAAATTTAAATATTTATCACACACATTTTCCACTGTGCTCATTCAACTCACTGGCTATGATTATGAGAAGACAAAACTTCTTGAAAGTGCTCAGTGATTAATTTTATTATCTGTAGTTCACTTCACAAATACATGCATTTTAGCACATTTAGACATATTACTTGTTTACTTGGGCAGTTTACATTTCTCTTATTATTACTTTAGTTATACTAACCTGGAATATTTGGATATGATAGCATTAGTTAAGGATTAACATTACCATCTAACAATTATTGATTACTAAAGCTTACACTAGATGGCAAGGTAATGAAAGAATTTGCTAATGAATAGCTAGCTATAAACTTAAGGATATACAAAACAATGTAATGTAAGGCTTCCTAAAAGGGTGTTCTATAGGCAAATTTGGCCATGATTTTCATGAAAAGGCAAGCCTGTTTAAATTATAAAAGATTATTTCAAAGACATTCCCAAAAGTACAATATTTTTTTTTTTTATTTTTTTGAGAAAATAGGGCACATAGTAGAATATATTGAAGAGCTGCAGTAATACATGGTATTGAAGTTTTTGAGAAAGGAAAGTTTATGGCAAAATGAATTAAAAAATTAACATTACAAAATACAATAGACCACTAAACATTACATGATCACTATCTCATACTAGCACAATAATTGTTATTAAACAATTCAAAACAATTCACTGATGAAGCCACAACCAAAACTAGTCTGGGATATTGAGAGTACACTAGATAATTTTATCACACCTTCTCATCCATTATTCTCTATACACAAGATCCTACTATATGGGTTTTGTTTTAATTGTTTAAATATAGACAGAATAAACAATGTCGTTGCATTTAAGGATTGGTTTGCAAGCCATCACAAAATTCAGCTCCAGCACACTTTTTGTTGTTTCAAATTATAAACTTTGTTGATAAAATTGGTATGATGCCTTTTTTTTTAAGATTAGGGGAAATGAGAGGGAAAAACATTTGTTGAACAGAGGATTAAGAATAAGATTGCAATTTTATGAAAGCACCTTCTATTTTTTTGCTTTTGGAATGATGACAATTTTGGACATGAATATTTCTTAATCAATTGTGTCAAGACCTTGAATAAGACTAATCACAAAACAATAAAATATCACATGATTACCACAGATGTTTTAGTTGCATACCTTTTTCTTTAATAACCTCTACATCATCTTTCACACAGGGCATTTTTATAGTGATTGACAGAGGCAAAACTCTCCATACAGTAGCCCCACTTAGTGCAAGATAGAGTAATCAATGGTTTCAGGAAGGTTTGTGCACAAAACCCTTATCTAGTGCCTACTCATCCAATATCCCCAGACTAGTTTCTAGACTGTGGCTTTCATCAGTGGTGAGCCTTGGATCTGAAAGCCACAAGTTAGAAACTAGTCTACAGATATAGGCACTAGATATAGATTTTGAGCACAAATCTTCCTACTTCTATTGATTACTCTGGCTTAAACTGAGTGATGCTATTGTGTGGAGAGTTTTGCCTCTGTGAAAAGAGATTGTGTAAACATAAAGAATGGTGATCATGTGATGTATAGTGATTGATTAGGTAAAGCCAACATTTATCTAATACAATTACTTTAAATTATTATTATTTAGAAAAAAAATCCCATAATAAAATTGATCTTGCATATAAGTTTTTCAGTTTCTGCTTTTCATTGAATTCAGTTTAGGAACAATTAAATCAACATTAGAAAACTGTAGTTGATATTAAAAATTATTGAAAAGTCCAAGAATAATGAGTTTATAAAGTCTCAATACTCCATCTGGAATCCAATGGGTAATAATCTATAATCTATATTAGCAAATGAGATAGCATCGAGCCATTTGAATTCTTAGTTCATAGCTTTTTTATAATTATATATATATATATGTAAGTAGATATATTTGAACTTAGGATTTTTCAAAATTATTTTTGTCCTACACTCCATCTCAAGCAACCAATACACATAACCCTCATTCATGCAAAAAGATGTATGATTTCAAATGTATGTATTTTATGCAAAGCCAGCACTCATCATTTAAACCAGATCATAATCTCCCACACATGTATACAATCGGTGCTCAGTTTATATTAAGATAGCAATTTCTCAAACTTTAATGAACAGGCTTCATTCTTCTTATTCTTCTAATTATTCAACAGTCCATTTCATTAAAAAAACTGAGAATGACCAGCACTCATCAGTTGGACCAGATCATAATCTCCCATATATATATATACAATCAGTGCTCAGTTTATACTGTATTTAGATATCAATTTCTCAAACTTTAATGGACAGGCTTCAATCTTCTCACCCTTCTAATTATTCAACAGTCCATTTCATTGGAAAACTGACAACAGAATACTCAAAGCCTTTAGTGAATTTGATATTGTAGACATACTTATGTCGACATTATGCCAATATAACCCTTGCATTGACAGACCATTACATATCTGTATAGGAGAGGGATGGGCTGAACTTATACAAAGATGTAATCTATTTTCAAGGCAATATGTGATTTACTTATACTGAATGTTTTTTGTATATGCAAGTAAAGGATTTGAACTTAGGATTTTTTACTCTATATTCATCCCCCACTACATCTCAAGCAACCAATACACATGATCAAGTACATGTGAAAAAGATATATGATCTCCAATATACATATTTTGTAACAAACCAGCACTGATCTGTTGGGTCAGACCATAATCTTCCACACATATATATACAATCAGTGCTTGGTTTATATTAAGATAGCAATTCCTCAAATTTTCTCACCCTTCCAACTATTCAACCATCTATTTTATTGAAAAACCGATGATGGAATGCTATTAAAATATATTCTACAGAGTATGTAGACAATTATCAAATATTATAGTAATAAGTTTTTGGTATAAAGCAATATTTATTTTTTTTGCTGAGTCAATATTTTTGATACAGTGTAGCCTGGCTCAGCAAAGTAACAAATATAGTTCTGTACTTACTGTAATAGTTGATAATGACCTACTTACTCTGCAGAATATATTTTACTACATATTATCTATGGTATATACATATGTTATAGTTTATTCTTAATTGTTATATACATGTATATAATTATTAAATAGCACTGTCCATGAAGGTTAATTTATTTAAAAGTAGGCTTTAAAAATGAGTGGCTCATTGTATTTTTAAGACATTGATATAGAGTGCTTCTATTCACAGTGCATGGATAAAAAGGTAATTGTCATTCATTTAAATTACATGCACTCGCACATATAATGCTCTTAATAGTTAAAGTAACATCCAATGATTTTTCACACAAGGAGAAAATAAATCTTGGTAATAATGAATAGAAGAATAAGAAATTAATAACTGTCAATGCCTTGACCAGATTATTAATACAGATATAAATATAATGGACAAAATTGATCATAGAATTAAACTTGTAAACATCACATGATCACTATTTCCTATGCATACATAAATTGTTAAACAGAGGCAAATCTCTCCTCACAGTAATGCCACTAATGAATGCAAGAAGGTTCATGCGTAAATTCTCTACCTAGTGTCATCTATTCATCAAATATCCCCAGACTGGTTTCTAGTTTGTGGCTTTCATCAGTGAGAAATCTTGGATTTGAGAGCCCTGCACCTAGATCTTAGAATCTAATGCAACATTCCATAGGTTGATGCTGGGCAAGGTTATTAAAAAACAAGAAACATCAAAATGTATAGATTCTGAACTGGTTTCAGATCTATATGACTATACAAATGGATTGAAAACATTACAGTGTTTTCATTTTGAACTCATAGTTAAAAGTAAAAGGTGGATGCTGGAGGATTGCATTAGATCCTAAAATCTATGTGCAGTGCTCTCAGATCCCAGCTCCTCACTGATGAAAGCCACATGCTAGAAACTAGTGTAGGGATATGGATGAATATACACTAGATAGGGATTTTAAGCACAAATCTTTTTGCATCCATTGATTACTCTGGCTTGCACTGGGTGGCGCTGTTGTAAAGCGAGTTTAGCCCCTGTTTAGAATTAAAGTTAGATGCAGTACTTTTGGTGGAAATAATAATAACTGCTTCTTAATAGGTACCTAACAGATTTTACTTATAAATCTGAGACTTAGATGTTTAACAGAAAAGCAATAAATATGGAAACTTCAGATAGTGCAGGAATCCGTTCAAAATGCATGAATGAATGAACTAAAACATCATTGATATCATTGGAAAAGTTAAGAGGCCTAAGTGGAACTGAAACTGGACAGGTAACTAGAGAAATGACAAACAATCAGTTGAAATTTTGAAATGGGTTCTATCAGATTGTAAAAATCCTATCAAGATATAAAATGTGAGATGGAAAAACAAGGTTTTTTGAAATGATTTAGAAAGGAAAAGCTATAGATAGGAAAAACAGGATTAAACTTTGAGAAATTTTTATCCTATAGTGAGAGATAATAGTTGAAAATGATGATTGATGAATAATAGATAGTTCACAGTGGCTTTAACAAAGGATTCTTTTTGAGTCAAAAACCCTGCCTGTTAACAGATTGTACTGAGAATTAGATTGGCAAATGATGACTAGATGACTGCTTAAGGTCCTTTATGCCCTAATTAAAGGTTTATTGCTACTGTGTCAATCTGCTTCTTGTTGGAAATCCGAATTTACACCCTGACTTAAAGAAATGTGTAGCAGATATGCATGTGTGCAGGGATTCTTAGCTATACACTATGAAATAACCCTGTCTTTCATTACATTGATTCTTCAAACTTTATATCTATGTTCTGAGACTAAAATAATGCTACTTTTCATTCTATGTTGGGGTCTAGAACCAGTTCTGGCAATAATGCTGTTCTTCTACCCAGGGGAATAATCCACACCCACGCATTGTATAAAGATATTGTGTACAGGCTAGTCTGTATGGTCAATGTTGAATTACTCTAGAAATAATAATATGCAGAAAAATGGAAATTACTTTACTGCAAAAAGCAACCTGCTCATTTGCATTAATTTGCATTTCAATAAAGACTGACATTATGCAAATCATTAGTAAAAAGCGCCTGCAGAACTTTTAATACAAAAGAGAGAAGAAAAAAGGGAGTAAAAAGTAGAGTGAAAACTGATTTTACAGTTGCTGACCAGTGTTATCAGGAGAAACGAGTTCCAGTTGAAATCTAATTCTACTAACTCTAGAGATGTGTGTGAGCAAATAATTGCCAGTGAAGATATGTTATGTGACTCTGTTAACACTTATGTATATATTATTATCTACAGAGATATGATCTGTTACGTTGTTAAGCCTGATATTGTTTTCAACTAACAAATTGCCAGTTAATTTATTAATCCTATCAACTAATCCTATTGTTATTCAGAGAAAATAAACTCTTGAATTTATTTATTAAACTTGTTTCGTGCGTGCATTAATTTATTCACATAATTGTACGGCTGCCATATTATAGTCTGGCCCCGAAAATATTAAAAGCCTATTATTTTTAAAGTTGAATTTTGCTTTTAATTAAAACTGGAATAGATTTTAAAAGCAAATTCTAAGTGCCGTTTCTCCCCCCCCCCCCCACTCTCTTTTTAAGCTTTAGTTTTAAAAAGTGAAGTTAGCGAAAGAAAAAATCTTATTAAAGCGGATAGAAAAATATTGTCCTTTCTTCTTTATTATTTTCTTTTCGTATTTCTTTTATTCTATAAAATGTTTACAGGGATGTCTTTAAACTTAGACAAAAAAAGAAAAAAAAGTGAATTTATTCATTTTCTAGTTACCCACAGGTAATAATCAATATTTTTTATCCAAACTAAAGTTGTCAATGTTAATGCCGATTTTTAAGTAAAAACATCCTGAATTTAAAATTTTTCATTTTTTTTTGTATTACAACTACAAATAAATTAAAATGTGTTTGGAGTTTTATTTAGGGCGGGGGGAATATTGCATCAAGATATACTATAAATCTAAACGTTAAAATAACTCAACTCTTCGATACAAATTATAAATTTATTTAATGCACATTGATTACATAAGTAATATTTATAAGGCAATAAACCTAAAGCATGTGCGGTTGAAAATACGAAGGTAGGGACCTCTACAGGTCTTAGCCACAAGCTTAGTAAATATAATAAATTAAAGACCCAATACTGCATGTTTGAAGACAACGTTGAAAATTTGAACCATTTCACAACGCATTTTGAAATGATAAAGGTCTTTGTCAGAAGGAAATGTTGTATGCAAAACAACAACCAACAAGGAGGCTTCCGAGTATGTGAATTAAATAAAAATTAGTAATTTATAAAAAATAAAATAACTAAAAGAAACTACAAAAAAAAGTATTGGCCTTATGGGTAATGTCTGTATTCAAGAGTTGTCACTTAATGGCAAGGTATTATTGGTCACAAGTTGTGGTGATGTCAAACATTGGTCGTAATAAATACCCAAAGCTTGTATGTATTCAATTGTGCCCAGAAAATTACCACGGTAAGACAATCTTTCATATTGATGAATATATTGCTCAAAATTTTAGATCCTATTGGTAGAGGACATAAAGAAAAATCTAGAGGCTAAGAGGTTAAGTCACAATGGCAAAACTGTCCCAGTAATAATGGCAGCCATTTTGTTTCTCTTGATTCAACTCCAGAATATAATAATAAGCACACTATATTTTATGAAATTACTGGAAGTACTTTATTTAATGGAATAAAACTCTGAGATTGTAAAGCAGATGGGTGACCGCGCTTATTCTGCCTAAAATGATGAGAAATCGTAAGGATACTCAGCACCAAAAATGCATTAAGGTTTTATTTAATATTGCCAATGTTATCTCCGAATATTCATTATTGGTATTGCTTCTAATTTAGTAAGCATTGAAATATAATAGGATTTGTTGTATAATAATATAGATAGATTTCAGCTATGGTATAATCAGGCGACTATTAAAATGTACATCTAACATATAGGCTATATATATATATATATACCTGTACAAACAATGTAATATATAGGGTATTTTGAGCTCACACTTTCATACGACCCTCAACTCTCCACACTATCTCATACTACTGATAAAATTGACCACATATAAGTCTAAAAGATAAATAATCATCAATATTTGTATTTCATGCTAAACCAACACTCGTCAGTTGGTCCAGATTATCATCTCTACACATATATACAATAAGTGCTCATTATTTATCTTTTAGACATGTATGTGCTCAAGTGTGTCAGTGTATGAAATAGTGTGGAGAGTTGAGGGTCATGTGAAAGTCAGCTCAAAATACCGTATATATTACATTGTTTGCACAGGTATATATATAGCCTGTATGTTAGATATTAAATAATAGCTTGAATGTCTGCCCAGCCCTCGTATATGTACTTAAATGAATTATGTCCTGTACCTGAGGGTTCAGAGTGACTTATGGTCAACCTGGATGTGACGAGAATGTCGGCATCAGTATGGGCTCTGAGCATTCCATCATCAGATTTTCAATAGGATGGACAGCTGAAGAGTTGGAGGATGGAATGGATTGAAGCCTGTCCATTAAAGTATGAAGATTGGCTATCTTAATATGTATCTGAGTACTTATTGTATATAGGTGTAGAGATGATAATCTGGACTGACAAGTGCTGGTTTAGCACGAAATACATATATTGGTGATTATTTATCTTTTAAACATATATGTGATCAAGTATATCAGTGGTATGAGATAGTGTTGGGGAGTTGAGGGTCATGTGAATGTCTGAGCTCAAAATACCCTATATATAAAATTTATAGTGTTTGCTGAAACCAGGCAATCTACTATTAATAATAGGTTTTTTTTGGACACATGGTATTTGGTTTAAAATGGCTTTGACAAAAGACTATCGCAATTATGATAAGTTATTTATCTGATTACATTATATTTGTAATAATTAAAGTCTTTTAAGACAAAAGTAGATCATTTTTGGCGTAACATTGCTTGACAAAAGACTATTGTTTTTATTAAATCACACTGCTATTTTTAATAGGTTGTTGCCTAGTTATATCATGGATTGCTACCTACTCTTTCTTATTGCATTGCCAAATGTATACCATATAATACTAAATCATCCATGAACTTTACTACTGTTAAACAATGCTTTATTTACCACCCTCTTTTAATGAGCAATTGAAATTTAGGAACTATAAAAGTCCTGAAAAAGATTGCTGAGGCAATTGAAACTGTAAACTGTAAAAGAGGGTGATAAATAAAGCATTGTGTAACAGTAGTAAAGTGCGTGGATGATTTATTATTATATGGTATATAGATTGTTACCTAATTACAACATAGCTAAGTTTTATCTACTTTATTGCACAGAAAAAACCCCATATTTTAATGTTACATCTCAATAAAAAATCTTTAAATTAATATGCATATATTATTTCCCGATTAAATCGTGTACTAATATGCAACTGAAGAGAAATTATTTTCATTCCAGTTAAAGTAATATATATTAAGGCTATCACCTTAAGACTCTGCACTTGAATATAACAGTAGGGACCTCTACAAATCTGTAGAGGTCCATACTGTCGTATTCAGGTGCATAGTCTTAAGGTGATAGCCTTAATATATATTACTTTACATAATGAGTATGCGCTTAACAAATTAATAGTTACAACTTTAAATTGTCTTAAAATATTCCAGTTAAAATAACAAAATAAGGCTGAGCACTTTCGAAAGTTGCAATAGTATTGTAACTCTTAAAAATCTGCCTGGTTTTGTTGTAACTCTCTAAAGCGCTCAGCCTTATTTTGTTACTTTAACTGAAATGATAAACAATTCTCTTTAGTTGCATATTAGTGCATGGATTAGTCTATTACTTTCATTGAAGTGAAGTATAGACTTCATATCTTTATATATTATTTTTATTGATTATTCTATTAATCTCTCTTTGAATTTATTGCAATATGTTGGTTTGCTTCTATTTGAGTAGTATTTTAAAAGTATTATTATTTCTGGATTTGCATTTCTTCCTGTCTTTTATTAAAAATATTGAAATTATAAGTTTGGTATAGTTTTTATTTCTATGTTTCAATCACTATATGCAAATCATCTTCAGGGATATTAAACATAGATCAATATTTAAAATTATATATGTATGTAAATAATATATAACTAAAATTACATGTCACTGAACAGGATGTAACTGAAGCTTCCAATGAGTTATATAATGTAAATTAACTCTCTAAAAGACAGATGACACCACCTGTCTCTTAGCGTTTGTTCTTATGTAAACTTAGCTTATTTATGTAATTTTAAATAAGGGAGTGAATTTGATCTATTGATTATATATATATAGAATAAATGTTAAGAATCACCATTTAAATATTTAGAGGATCAAAGTTAAGCTTTAGTCTAATCAATTCCTAAACATAGGTTATATGTAACTGAACAGGAAGCTCCCAATAAGTTATATAATTTAAATAAACTCAGTAGATCGAATTCATTCCCTCATTTAAAATTATATAAATAAACTAAGCATATATATGAATAAATGCTTACAGAGTAATAGGATCAGTGGTTTCATTTGTCTTTTGAAATATTTATTTGCATTATGTAACTCATTGGAAGCTTCAGTTACTTTTTCTTCTGTTTTATATATATATGTCAACAAAAACCTTCAAACAAAAGAGCTGTTGTAGATTAATGAAAAAACATGTTTAGTCTCAGGGATTGACAGTTATTAGTAATTGATAATTCCTTGGCAATATCAGAGGTTAAAGGTGATCTTTATTTACGTGGATATTATCTTCTCATTTTTATTCTTTATTATAATAACAATTTATGGAAATATTTAATTTAATATATATTGTAACGATATATAAATATGTCGTTACATTAATTTAGAATAAAACTTAAAAGTTCGCATATAAAAATAAGTGAATTAAAAAGAAAGAAAAAACTAAACGCTAAAATTAAAATGTTTGTTAAACGTATATACATTCGCACAGATGCCAAACTTTAAAAATATTTTTTTATAAAAAAACAAAAACAAATAAATACGTATTTGAACGTACTTTTTTATATAAAAAAAAAGTATAAGATTTAAAAATAAAAACAGGTATTAATTAATTCTTGTAATCTGTAAATGGAAATGATTGTTTATAAATTGTTTGAAAAGCAAGCTAGCCGTGGGCTCTTGTATAATTAAAATGATCTGATGAAAGATAGATAAGAAAAAAAGAGAAATTAGCTTGACCAATGGAAGCACTAAGCCTTGGCTCAGACCCTAATGAAAGTGATGGATTAGTGATGTTTTGTTGATTGAATCTGTGTGGATAATATAAAAAGGGAAATACAGTTTTTTCGGGCAGTTCCAGCGTTGTGTGTTTGAGAGGTGGTAGGAAGCACATACCACACTCTCTATTTAAAAAGGAAAATGAAAAGACTGTGATACCTTGAACCAGCTATTGCCATCTCCAGAACATTATCTTCCAATGGAGGCGTCGCAGGAATTAAAAGCAGAAACCTGGACTCTTCTACCGTGAGCTATGAACTTTACAAATCAACAACAACCAAAAAAAGTAATTAAGAACTTTCATCATTGATTTTTTTTTAAAGATTCAGCTAATTTAAATTTTAAAATGAACTCTTATTTGATTTTCAAATTAATAATTGATTGTTTAAATTTATATAGTTAAGTTTTGCTAAAATCATTTCCATTTTATTATTTTTATTTGTAGTAATATTTATTGTATAAATTATTTGTTGTTTAAATTTTAAATGATGAAATTTAAGGTTGGGTATAGATGTTGCATAGATTCGTTAGCGGTTGATAATGTTGTGGTTTTCACATTCGATTAGAATATATGTCAACGATATCACTGCAAGCATCTTACGATGAATGCTAATGGAATTTGTATATTCCCTATGCAAGTGACGCTTATCGATGACTTTGTATTTTGATCGGTTGTGTTTAATTTGGAATGTTTTTGACCGTGGAATCTGTGCAGCTGATCTATACTCAACATTTTAAAACAAATTTTATAAAATTCACTTGTGCGAATGTATCTAAATGTTAAATTTAAGTCGGGCGTGAATGGCTATATAGTTTTGTAAAGTTATATTAAGGGAGGGTAATCTTAGGTTATTCGTTTCGTAGTTGAATTGGCTCAATGGATTGGATATATTTGTGTAATTAGTAGATGTAGTATGAGATCTGCTTCAGGCAGGATTGCATATATATGCCACACACCTTCCGTTTGACTATGGATGGGTTGGTAAGTCGGCAGAAGACTGCAGTCCATTCCTATGGAGTTTTTTGTTTATTGTTCTACTTGCCAACAGATGTGACATTCCTGTTGGTGGAGAGTCAATGTCTTCTCTAATTCTACTTACTGTTCAGATGCACTTTCCTGACAGTATAGTATTTTGTGTTGTCGTATCATGCTACATTGAATACATGAATGTATCAGATGGATTGGCGCCAGTTTGGTTGCGAAATTTGTGGCCTAAGGTTAAATCAGGGAAGAATATTTTCTTTTCAAATGCAGATCTATGTAGTCTATTCATACTTGACTAGCTAAATAAAATATTAAACTCATTGAAACTTAGTTAAATGTAAAATGAAAAGTTAATATAAAAATCTAAAATGTTAAACTTATTCCTCAAAATTTAAATGTTATTTTATATCTGCATAAATAAATATTTTTATGTGTTAATTTCTGGCAGTGGCTTTTATTTATTTATATTTAAGATATAGATTTTTATCTCTGCGTCTCCGCTGAGCTAGTGACTTGGGCTAACGATCGGAATATTTAAATAAAGTGGAATCTTAACAGCGCGTATCTGCCTACTTTATAAATTTTTCTAGGCTCAAATGCCTAGATGGCGCCTTGTAGAGCAGATACCATTTTGCGGTTAGATTCGATCTTCACTTTCATTTCGGTCGTTATAATAAATAGGTTAAGAAATTGACCAAAAGTACTTCTGCAGATTGAAAGGTGTATATAACAGTTATTACCATTATATTTATTATTTTAATTGTAGTTTTTAATTAATGAAAATTTTATTTGTATTATATATATAACACATTTGTAAACCAATGATTATGAACATTCTAACGCCTGCCAGAAAATGAATATTAGAAATCAATATATATAATAAACATTAAATATGCATGGCACTTCACTTCCACATGCTATGAATCAACATAATTCTCATGTCAATAAATGTTAAATCATAACATGTGGAAGTAAAATTGACATCAGTTTAATCTATATATAAATAACATGATATGATTTTGCAATGTCTAAACAAATCAATTAACAAAACACAAAATACCTCTAAAAATATAACATCATGATTTAATGGCTTGTTTACTTGATACATTGCAATGTTGGTTTTAATTTCTTTAGCTACCATTACTTTCTGAAAGTCTTTGCATAATTATAGCTCTCCACTGTATTCTATTCTTAACCATATTTTGTCAATGAAGATAATTCAATATTATATTTTTAAGAAAGTTTTTGAAATAGACTTTTAAAGTAAATTATTGAACAGCGTTTTTACAAAAAATCATATTTTTTTTAGCTCTCTGATAGTAATGTTTTCTCTTGGTATCCCTGGTGGCAGATTTTGTCAATATTCAATCTTTGATTTCAGTATAAAATATTTATTCTATACTATATCTCAATAAGGTTGAGTTAATTTCTTAGGCATTTAAATTTATAAATGAAAAACATTATAAAATGTCATATTTGAACTTTTAAAAATATTGGAAAAATGAGTTTGTAAAGCATAATATATTCCAGCCTTGTGAAGACCACTTATTTTATCTCTTTCTTTTAATATCAATTTGAAATCAATTACTTGGTGAAACTGAAGAAAATAATCATTTGGTTAATCCATGTATTCTGAATAATCAACTACCAAATATTTATAAGAGTGATTGTTCAATGTTTTCATCACTCCGCAGTAAGCAAGAAAAGTCTAAGTAAGAAATTTCAGAAAATCAATGAAATCTTTTTTAATTAAAATTTACTTTTAAATACACGAATCTATAAATTTTTTTTTAAAACATTAAAATTGCATTATAATTTTTAGAATATTTTAAATGATCCTAGAACTGTGTCAGTAATGGTATATAAATATATTATGCAATCATTATTATAAAACATGCCCATCTTATCACCATAGTCTTCTTTGTTCACAGTACAGTTAAATTTATTAACTCCTATTTTTAAAAATAAAACATATATTGTAATATTGTTTTTCTGAAGGTTTGTGATGATGGTGTTCTAGCTGTATTTTTATATTGGACTATTTCCATACTAAAAATTAAACTTTTCTAAAGACATTCAACACACATATTAGATGATGGAAATAGTCCAATATAAAAATACAGCTAGAACACCATCATCACAAACCTTCAGAAAAACACTAAGTATTCGGTATGGACCCGATACTATATTAAACTTTAGACATTATGAAAAACTATGTCTAAAGCTGTCCAAAGTAGAAAATCATTTAACTTTCCTATGTAAATGTAAATCGGAAGGGATAATTCCTAAAGGTTTGCAACTAAAACCTCCAATTCACTCTCAGAGAGCTGAGAAAATTACTCAAAGAGCAAGTGAAGCTCTGTTAAGAGAAAGAATAAATGCTCAAAGGTTTTCTAAGTATCAAACAATGCATTCAATTAATACTGTAGAATGTCTTCTAAAAATAAACTTACTGACGATGACTACATGAGAGTTTTTCAAGCAGTAAGAAAATCATATTCTATATTACATGGAAAAATAAAAGAATGTCAAAAGAAAAAACTTGCTAACCTACATGGGCATATCAAAAATCATAATGTACCAAGCAATGTAACAGCTTCATCTGTTAAAAATCTAAGTTCTAAACATCTAACAGATACTGAAATTTCTGTTCTTGAAAGAGGATTAAACTTTGCTGTAACACCATCTAATATCCCCTTATTAGATATAATGGCAGCCACTGAGGAAGTCACTCAAAAATTGCCTTTAGAAGAAGCAGCAGAATTGCGCTGGAGAATAAAAAGAACACTTGACAAGCAACAAAAATTGCAGTCAAACATATCCTATGGGGAGAGGAAAGCAATTAAATCTCTCAAAGCAGATAAATCTATAATTATTCTCCCTGCTGACAAAGGCAATGCAACAGTTGTAATGGATACAACTGATTATGACAACAAAATACAAGAACTCCTCACAGCTGGCCAATATAGAAAAGTGGCAAAAGATCCGATACCAAGTACGGAAACAAAGTTACAAGCATTACTCAGAAAGCATCGCAAGTACTTCACTGATTCAGAAAAGAGTAAAATAACATCATATTTCAGCAAAATTCCTCATCTTTATGGTCTACCTAAAATCCATAAGGATCATGTTCCATTACGACCTATTGTTAGTTCTAGAGATTCACCTTGCCAGAATTTGGCAAGATTTCTTCTCAAAGTTCTAAGTCCTTTGGCATGCAAGACCCAATCATTCGTTAGGGATTCTAGACACTTTGTAGAATTAATCAAGAACATGAAAATTGAAAGAACTGACTTACTGGTAAGCTTTGATGTGGAAAGTTTATTCACAAATGTACCATGTGAAGAAGCATTGTCTATTGTAAGAAAAAGGTTAAATGATGATAATAGTTTACAAACCAGAACAGCTCTTCCTATTGATAGCATAATGGAACTATTAACTTTCTGTATAAAAACAACCTACTTTCAATATAACACAGAGTTCTTCCAACAAAATCAAGGAATGGCTATGGGCTCACCATTGTCTCCCCTGATTAGCAATATTTATATGGAAGAACTTGAAACCACAGCCATAAAAACTACTCCTTATCCACCTAAAGTTTGGCTTCACTATGTGGATGATACATTTGTTGTATGGCCACATGGTGAAGCATTGCTACAAACTTTCTGGACACACATCAACAACATATCCCCTTCAATTAAATTTACAATAGAACCAGAACAAGAACAAAAATTGGCATTCTTAGATGTTCTTGTAACAAGACTCCCTCATGGCAAAATCAAAACTACAGTTTACCGAAAACCTACACATACAGGAAAATACCTAGCCTATACATCTAATCACACCAGAAACACAAAACATGGAGTTATACTATCACTGTGGAACAGAGCAAAAGAAGTTTGTTCAGAAACTGGTGATTTGGAAAAAGAAAAGATCTATATAGAACAAACTCTTAAGAAAAATGGTTATCCATCAGCTGTTATTAAGAAAACATTAAACAGACAACAAAAAGAACCATCAAGAGAAAAGACAATTATTGGTACTGTAGTGTATCCATACATTCCAAAAATAGCAGACAAATTAAGGAAAATCTGCAATCAGTATAACATCAGAACAGCTTTTCAGAGCCATACCACACTACGAGGAATTCTAACATCTACAAAGCCTAAACTTGAAATGCTGCAAAGAAAAAACTGCATCTATGAAATACCATGTGAATGTGGAAGAACATATATTGGTGAGACCAGCCGTCCCATTCAAAAGCGCTTGCAAGAACATAAACTGATGATTAGAAGAGAGAAAACAGATGTGTCTAAGGTAGCAGACCATGTATGGACCAATGAACATACGTTCAATTGGGAAAATACAAAAATATTGGATAAAGAAGAAAAGGTACAAAGAAGAAAATTTAAAGAAGCTGCTCACATGACAATGGCAAAAAATCCCATAAGCCAACCTAGTGTGACTATACATAATGTATGGAAATCACTAATCAACTTTGCTCTGAGGAAAAAGTGGAGAAATCAGGAGGAACCTCATAGATAAGTATATGAAATTACTACATACTGTTGCCTTTGGCAGGATGGCTCAGTTGGTTAGAGCGTTACCTTAAATTTCAATAATCAAGAATCTAAGGACCCAGGTTCGAATCCCATGCTAGTACTGTCACTGGTCAGGCCAGCAACACCTGAAGAAGAGGGGAGAAAAATACCTCTCGAAACGTTGTGCATATACTAACCTGTTTGCTGTGATATTACTAACAGTTAGTGCATATACTAACCTGTTTGCTGTGATATTATTAACATTTGTTTGCTGTGATATTACTAACAGTTGGTGCATATACTAACCTGTTTGCTGTGATATTACTAACAGTTGAATGCATTTGGAATATTTAACTAAAAATTAAACTTTTCTAAAGACATTCAACACACATATTAGATGATGGAAATAGTCCAATATAAAAATACAAATATATTGTAATAGTTTTGAAAATAGGGTGTTAATAAGGGAGAATCTGGTATTATGAAGTCCCATAATTGGGTAGCCATTTTTAACAGTATGTGAGATTAGGGTTGAATTATGAGAAGATGTGAAACTAGCCTTATCCCAAAATAAATAAAATATAAAATTAAATATAAAAGGAATGATAAGGAATATAATGAACATGAGAGATAAGCAAAAAACTAATTATAAGTTCACCCAGCATTCTAAAGAATAATAATCATTCATCATCATGAATGATCAACAATAAAAAAAATCAAGTCAACCTTGTGACTGGATTTGAAATGGGTCTACTATAGATGAGACTAATTATTTAGCCACTGCCAAACTCAGAGCTGCTATCAATACAACATAATAATTTGGATGCACAGACTCAGATGCTAATCCATCAATATATATAAAGTCAAATAATGCTGAGGTGCTAAAACATGCTGATCATCATCAATGCCATGGTAATATAGGATCATTAAGGTATTGGACAACTATAAACTTAAATTCTAATTAATAATAAATATAAGATAGCACCTGGACTTTAAAGGATATACCTTTGCACCATCCAAGGTTATCTGGAGTTCAAACACCAATGTAAACTCTTAATTCATATAACTAATTGGTATGTGCTAATCTAGCAAGAACTATATACATTATTACCATGAGAAAAAGGTAAAAAAATAAATAAAAGTTTATTCTAAATCACTTTAAATAATTCATATGTTTACCCTACTATAAGTAAATAGTTTTATTGGGATAATTAAAAAAATTCTAGAACACTAAGCTGTCTTGAAATAAAGTCACATGTACTGCCAATTATTTAACAGGAGTTGGAAGGAATAAACCCTAAAAATATTTTAAAACAATTATTTAATAACTAATTGATTAACAATAAATAAAAGAAATTGACATGATAGTATATATGAAATTTTAAACATTCCTTTCATCAAAAATATATAGATTCATCAAAATTATATTAACCAGTTGATTTCTATTCATTAAATTAATGTTTAATTTATTATTTCTTTAAAATAACTAAGAGTAGGAAAAAAGTATTTTCAAAAAAATCAAAGATCACAATTTTTAACTTAGTTTTAATTCTTCTTTTGTTAAGATTTAGGCAGGAAAATGAATGAAAAGAATAAATAATGTTAAAAAAAAAGAAATTTACAAATAATTAACTTTTCTAATAACTCTTATAATTTTGAAAAGAAAACCAATTGGATCTAAGAAAAAATGTTTCACAATTTTAAAATATTAACTTAATGAAAATATTTAAAATGATCAATTCTTACAACAAAAAAAATTTTTTTTATTACTGTAAATGAAAATTGTGTGCATGCACAAAAATACCTTTAACTATGGTTTTATTTTCTGTGGAGTTCTTGTTTCCAGTTACAAGTTCCACTTTTTCCAATTGAGTTTCTTCTTGAAGGCCTCTAGACATGGTTAATTTGTCCTTTTCTTGGTTTGCAGTATTTCCAAGTTAAAAAATAGCGAATTATATCTATTTATTTCCACTAAAATTTCCATGTGAGCTAACACAGACAGACTCATGTTCTTGGCTGGAGGCTGGGTTGCAAGTTATTTTAGGGGGTAACTTCTCTACATTTTTATTCCTGTGAAGGCAGGTTACAGGAATGAACATATCTAGATTCTAGCTAACTTAGCATATAGTTTTCATTGTAGAAATCATTTTTGTAGGTAAACTCATAGTATGTTAAAAGCTTGATTTAAGACGTTCTATGCAACAACTTGGTTAAGTTTTCTGCTGTGCTTTGCAAAAGCTTGGTGAAAATTTTTGCTTTTCATCTTATCAGCTGGATTAAGACTTGATTGTTCTCTTCAACAGCTAAATTAGGACAACTGATAAGAAGAAAAATAGAAGTCTTTACCAAGCTGTTTGTTAGCACAGAAGAAATCTTAACCAACTTGTTGCACAGAAGAGCAGAAGTTTTAAACAAAACTTTTAGCATACTATGGTTTTACTTACAAAAATGATTTCTATAATAAAAACAATGTGCTAAGTTATTTAAAATCTGGTCATCATCTTTCTCCCTGTAACTTGCCTTCCCTGGAATAAAAATTTAGAAAAGTTACCCCTGAAAGCTACCTGAAACCTTGCATTCAACCAAGAACATGAGTCTGTCTATATTAGCCTTGCCTGGAAATTTTAGTGAAAAGAAATGGGCATAATTTGCTATTTTTTAATCTGGAAATATTGCAAACCAAGAAAAGGACAAATTAGCCATGTACACATCTAGAAGCCTTCAAGGATAAACTCAATTGGAAAAACTGGAAATTGTACCTGGAAAAAACACAACAGAAAATAAAACCATAGTTAATGGTATTTTTTGTGTGTGCGCACTAAATTTTTATTTATAGTAAAAAAAGATTTTTTGTTGTAAGGACTTGATTATTTTAAATATTTTTATTAAGTTAATATTTTAAAATTGTGAAACATTTTTTTAATCCAGTCAATTTTCTCTTCAAATCTATAAAAGTTTTTAAAAAGTTTAATTTTTTGTAAATTTAAATATTTTTTTGAAACATCTTTCTCTCTTTTCATTCATTTTCCCTCCTAAAACTGAACAAAAGATTAATTCAGCTAAGTCAAAGATTGTAATCTTTGATTTTTTTTTGAAAATGTTGTTTTTCCAACTCTTAGTTATTTTAAAGAAATAACTTAATGAATTAGAAGTTAATTTAATGAATACAAATCAACTGGTTAATATAATTTTTATGAAACTATATATTTTTTGATGAAATGAATATTTAAAATTTCGTACTATTATCTCATTTTTTAATTTATTGTTAGTAAATTAATTATTAAATAATTATTTTAAAATATTTTTTAGTCTTTATTTCTTTCAACTCATTTCATAAATTGCAGTGTGCGACTTTATTTTATGGCAGCTTAGTGTTCTAGGATTTTTTTAAAATGATCTCAATAAAATTACTTATAGTAGCATAAATCTAGAAATTATTTAAAGTGACTTATAATAAGCTGCTTTATTTATCTCTTTCTCACAGTAATAGTTTATAGAGTTCTTGCTTCCTGAGATAGATTTATGCATACCAGTTATATGGATTAGGGGTGTGTTACTGTTTAGTGTTATGAACATCCAGACAATCCTGATTGTCATAAATGAATATCTTTTAAAGTCCTTGTACTATAGTTCATTTATTATTTCTTTTGAAATTTAGTTTATAGTTGCCTGTAAATTAATGGTACAAAGTGGCTAGAGTATTGATGATGGTTATGATGTTTTTAGTATCTCAGCATTGTTTGATTTATTGTTGTATTTTGATGGTGTAGCACCTAAGTATGTGCATCCAGGTAATTGTTTGTATTCCTGCCATAGGTTCTGCAGTGTCTAAATAATTAGCCTGGTCTATAGTGGATCATGTTCAAATCCAGTCACAAGATTGTTGATTTACTTTTATTATTGATTATTCATGATGATGAATAAGTACTACTTTTGTGTAATGCTGGTGAATGCATAGTTAGTTCTGTGCTGATCTCTCATGCTCATTCCCTATTTAATTTTATATTTTATTTGGGGATAGATAGTTTCCCATCTCCTCAAAATTCAGTCCTAATATGATGTACTGTTACAAATAACTATCTAGGACTATATTCTCATGTAACCAAGATTTTTCTTGCATTAACCCCCAAATTTTCCAAACTGTTTCAATTGGCTACCCAATTGTGGGATCTTGTAAGCAATGAGTCCCTTTTATTAACCTCCTATCTTCCAAACTGCTACAATTTTTTAGGCATTTACATTTATAAATCAAAAACATTATAAAAATCATATTTGAACTTTAAAAATATTGAAAAAATAAGTTTGTAAAGCATAATGTATTTCAGTCTTGTGAGACCCTTTATTTTATTTCTTCTAATATCAACTTGAAGTCAATTAATGGTACAATCGAAGAAAATAAACATTTTGTTAATCCACATATTCTTAATAATCAGCTATCAAATATATATATATGAGTGATTATTCAATGTTTTCATGACTCAGCAGTGAGCAAGAAAACAGTCTAAGTAAGAAACTTCAGAAAATCAATGAAATCTTTTATAATTGAAATTTACTTTTAAAACATGAATGAATAAATATTAATCTCTGATAAATCTATAAAATTCTTCTTTAAAATATTAAAATTATAACTTTTAGCATATTTTAAATGATCTTAGCACTGTGTCATTAATAATAAATAAATACATTATGCAATCATTGTTATAAGACATGCCCATCTTACCACTGTAGTTTTTTTGTTGACAGTACAGTCAGATTTGTTAACTTCTATTTTTAAAAATAAAACATATATAAATAAAATCAAACTGTATGCTTGCATTCTTTTGGTTTTAAATAATTATTATGCAATCATTGTGTAAAAATAATCAAAAATATTTAATAAACTAAATAAAATTCATATTTTTGTTATTCCAAAAATTTTCTTAAAGTAAATTTACAAGTGCTATGATAGCCAGATTACAAAAAACACCCCAATGTATATGTGGAAGCAAGACTAAACATGCAGAGATACACACTTTGAATCATTACTGACTGACTGGAAAATACTGATCTCTTCAGAATTTTTAAAAATTAACACATACATATTTATATGGAGGTTAAACTTTCCACACAGTAGTGCCACTTGGTACAAGCCAGAGTAATCAATGGATGCAAGAAGGTTTGTGCATAAAATCTCTATCTAGTGCCTACTCATCCATTATCACCTAGCTCATGTCTTTCATCAGTGAGGAGCCATGGAACTGAGAGCACTGCATGTAGATCTTAGAGCACTGCACCTAGATCTTAGCATTCCTAAGATGTAGGTGCAATGCTCTCACATTCAAGGTTCCTCACTGATGAAAGCCACAAGGTAGAAACTAGTCTGGAGATATTGGTACTAGACAGGAATTTTATGTGAAAATCTTGCATCCATTGATTACCTGTCTTGCACTGAGTGGCACTACTGCATGGAGAGTTTAGCTTCTGTGTAAACAGCTTGTGTAAATATAAAGAATGGTGATCATGTGATGTTTAATGCTTTAATAACATAAATATTTATTAGTTGTTTTGATATTTAAAACAATATAGAAATATCACTAAAAATAGCAATGAAGTGTAATTTAAAGTTAAAGAACTAATGTGTCATATCTGAAGTAAATGACCAGTTACCGGTCAGATCCCATATAATAATGGTTAAAAGAAGTTTACCATTCATTCATACATTTCCAAATACAAACAATTGTTAGTAATAACATAAAGTTAATAAAGAACACAGGTTAATAGATTCATAATGTTTTGAGTGATCATTATTCTCTGCTCTTTCTCAGGTGTTGCTTACCTGACCAGTGACAATACATAGAAAGGTGCAAGTTTGACTCTTATGGTAACATTGTTACCAGTAAGGCTATCAAGCTCCTGAAAAGAAGAGCAGAAAATAATACCATTTCAAATGTCTAATATACTGTGTTGTCTACTATCTTTTGTTATCTATTAATTTATGTCTTATCATTCATTTCCTTTATATGCCCAATACAAGGAAAATGTGATTTTATAAGAGTAGACCTTGTAGTATCAGATTCACACATGTAAAATGATATGATAGATAACAGGTTTGTTAATTATCAAAAAAAAATTATGACATGTAACAACTACAATCAAGCATTAAAAAAGATTGCTTGTATTGTTCGCCACCAAATATTTGCAATAAAGTATAATGCTTAACGAGTTTAAATGTTTTTTTTTTTACTGTTTTTCAATAAAAATATGCAATTAATACAATTTATCTTCGAGTTCAAATCAGATAAACAATATTTCTTATGCGGCAACACTTTCCAAAAGGACAAGAAACTAATTTTTAATTTTTTAAAATGATTTTTTAACACTTTCAGCCGTACATACTAATATAACTATATGATCATTTTTTCCTTATTTCCAGTAGGTTTTAAAAATAATTATCTAGTTTAAAAGGTCTCTTGGTGAAATAATTAGTGCATCTGTTAGCCAAGAGTGTCGACTAAGAGATAATTGATCGCTGTTGCAATGTCTTTTAAAACAATCGTTAAATAATTAATTTTAACTTAAGCAATTACAATGAAATTCAAATAACTAAGATGGAATTCTAGTTTTGGTATGTCCTATTTTCCCTGCAAAACGTTTTTTTATGGCCATGTATTTAAAATATTAAATTAATTAAAAATTATTTTTATCAGCTTCAGTTGTTACTTAAAAAAACCTTCTACTCTTAAAAATCATAGTCCATCTGAAAAACCACAGCAAAAACAAAATTCAAGAAATAGAATTTAAAAAGCTATTATTTCTAATAATAAATCAATTAATATTTCAATATATATATAAAATAGTATGGGTAAGCGAACAGATATTTAGAGACTGAAGTGGAGTTGGGCTGGATATATTGCTAGAAGAGAAGATAATAGATGGACAATTGAAATCTTAAATAGGATTCCAAGAGATTGTAAAAGACCCAGAAAGAGACCACATGTGAGATGGATGAAATAAGGAAGTGTGCCGGGTGAAGTGGAGAAAAAAGACTAGACATCGGAGTTGGATTGAACTTGGAGACATCTGCAATAGAGAGATAATGGTTGATAATGATGATAGTGATTAGATGCTCTGGAGGCTTTGTGATTGAACAAACCAGTTTTATTAAATTTGCAAAATGTTATTCAAGTTATAGAAGTATATTTATTCTCTTTTTGCTAGTCTGAACAATTTATAATTCACTATCCTAACCATTTCTTATTTATCCCATTCATATTCACTCCAGTTCTAATTCAAGGATGGCAAAGACCTTAATATATTTAAATATATAGATGTTAAACATGATTAATTGATAGATAAAAATTAACAATAAAAATTTTAATGAAGCAATTGAATTTCTTCCAATTCTTAATCTTTCTTTTTTTACTACTTTTTATTAAAGCATATTTATTTGATTATAAATACTTTAAACATCATCCCTAGATTTTGCATGAAATTATTCACTATAATAACAAAAAAATAAATAAATGTAACAGTAATTAATTATTATACAGAGTCTTTTCAATCTGCAGAAGTATTTTTGGTTAATTCCTTAATCCCCCCTCAACTGCATTAAATTCAAAAAACATATTGTTTAAGAGCAGTTGAAAATGGTTAAGGCATTAACTGAAAGTACTTCTGCAAATTGAAAAGACTATATAATAGTTAATTACCATTATATTTATTATTTTTATTGTTAGTAGTTTTTTAATATGGACATTTTATTTGTGTGTGTGTATATATATATATATGATTATATATATATATATATATATATATATATATATATATAATCATTAAAATCAGTCAACATTTAACAATCCCAATATCAATATAGATGCATCTAAATAAAACAAACTGTTGCCTTAGACCTACTGAATAATATTTCTTCAGTGTAATTTTCAGTACACAACATTCATACAAAGTAGGGGCTGGTTTCTATCTACTTTTAACATCTTATAAAACAGTGTGACCATAAATATATGACAAAAGATGTGTGAAAAAGATGTTTCTCAAAATACACATTTTTCAAATGTCTTTGATCATATGTTTATTGTCACATGTCTCCACCTTGCATGAGAGTGGTATCACAAAAATTATACTACAAAAATGTTATTAAGTGGATAATTTCTAATCTAATGAATAACTAATAAAAATTGTTGTCTTAGACAACTCATTAATTTTTATCAACACACATGCACATATATATATATATATATTGAAACGATTCCCACCATAGTAGTGTACGTTTACATTTTTAAAATTTAAATCATCTGAATTCAAACCTTTATCCTTATCAAACCAACTTTGTCTACAGTTATTCTTTCTTTCCGAGGGTGAATTTTTACAGTGACGCGTGCATTACTGATAGCCCTTCCCATACAAAGTTTTCCCATAAAATTGAGTCATTCACCCATCATACAAAGTTTTCCCAAACTTTGGGTCATTCAAAGGTGAAGAAACCGACAACAGAACATACGTATATCAGGTAATTAAATCGAACCCTCCCAGCTTTAACTTAACCTTTAACTAGACCTCTACGTTTATAGACAACATCTATTTTTTTTTGTTCATTGCCAAGTGCCAATCTTATTATTTAACAAGAATTGTAGGGTCTATTAAATATTTGTTTGATTCAGCCATTTAATTAAATGCCTGCCTTCATGCTCAGGGTGTGGTAGCGCATTGCGCCGGAGAAAAAACGAAGCGGAACAAAGCTTCAAATCAATTCTTTTCTATAGCTTTCTATTTTCTTTTACTCCCATTAAAGTTTAAAATAACCCTCTTAAAATCCTCATACACCTTTTTATCTAACCTGTTTCGCTTTAAATTATCATTAAATGCACAACAGCACGCACATGTATAAGATTTTGGAACATATAAATTCTATAACATGTATCGAAATAAATCAATAATTTAATTTCTGATCTACTAATATTTATTCAAAAAATATAAGCAATAAATGGCACACACACATATATATAATAAATATTTTTAATGAATTACCATTAATGAGAAAACAAAAAAAAATTAATAATATAGATATATTACTAAATAATTACACAGTTAAGTTGGATTAAATTTAAGGATTTAAAAACGGTATAATAGGTGTATATTTACCGGCATAATATAGTCTAAATAACTTGCATATGTGTTTCTGAGTGTATTCATAAGTCAGTTTCGGGGATCCTGCCTAGGCAAATATGGTGTCCATCACTTCCACTTAATATTTCATTCCTGTAGTCCCTCTAAAGTGGCATATTCAATCTACTGTTCCTTCTTCTTTTGGCTAAATTCCGGAATGGCGGACGATCTGCACTGGATTCAAATAGTTGCAGTTCTGAAGAGCAATTGGGGATGTTGACTGTGGTATATATTTACATGGCATAGGTAAATGTCTGAAGTCTGAACACCGACCCTGGTGCAATGATGATTTTACCCCATGCGATCCATAGGTCTCTTATATATTTAGTTCAGTTCGCACAGTTTATTCCCCCAACTTTCTGCTTTTCCGCTAATGTATTAGAATCATCTTTTAATAAATCTTCTTCAATAATAACTTAGAACACCTGCTCTTCTTACACGTCAGACCAGCAGAGCTCAACTGTCCATTTTTTAAAATTAATTAATCAACCCCAGTTGCCTTTCTCCTTATTGCCGGAATTCTTTTGTTTCCAAAAATAGATTTTCTTATAAAATGTCAACAAAAGGAAAACCACTTAGCGATCTTGACTTTTACTTATCTAATTCTTTTTTTTAAATTCCTGAACTTTTTAATTATAAATCTTTTCATCAACTTTAATTAAACAAAAGAAATCGAAAAGAGTTCAATAAATAATGGCATTCCACGTTCATTTCTCTAAAAATTATTTCTGCAAAATCCATTTAATTAAAACAAACACACACAAAAAAATATATCCATTCAAGCAATTGGATTCTGCTTTCTTTTTTCTTCTTTTATTGAACAATGAGATATGTTTGTCCAATTAATTCAGGAAGTTTATAATTGTAAAATAAACTTTTCTTTTACCTGCTTTAAAATCTAAATTTTTATTTTCTTGTTCTCAACAATAACATTTACCTACATATACGTATGCCACCTAAAATATATGCCTATACCCCTCATTACAGCAAATACACGTGCGTTTTCTTTTAAAATTAATTATAGCATAATAATAATGTATAAATAAAGAAAAAAAATATACAAACTATATTTTCTTTCCTTTTGTAACAGGGTTTGAACCCAGTTCCTGATACAATATATATATATTGCAAGAACATTCAAGGTTATATGATGTAAATAAAGCAGTTTTTGAGTTAAACCATATATTATTTTTGATTACTTCCCAATGTTTCATCGAAATAGCAACCACCATAGTCAAGATTATATTTTTAAAGAAAAACTGTTAGATTTCAAGTAGTAATGAGATGGAGTGTGAGGTAAATAATGAGATTGAGCATGTCAGAATATGTGGATTAAAAAAATATTCATTTTCTTCAGTTTCATCATTAATTGATTTCAAGTTTATATTAAAAAAGACAAAAATAAGGGGTTTCCATAAGGTTGAGATATGTTGTGCTTCATCAGCTTTATTTAAGCCATTTGGTCTTCTTAATATTTCCATCGACCCCATCATGGTTCTCATATCATCCTTTTCCAAATTAACAAGTATTTTAGTATTATCAAAATGAGGCTTGTGACAACTTTCTAAAAAATGTGAAGGAAAAGCTGATGTATTTAACTTCTGATTGAAGGCATTTTTATATTCCTGAATTCTGACATTAATTTGTCTTTTAGATTGACCTATATAACTTTTTGTGCACTGTAGACATGGAATTTCATAAAAAAAACTTGGTAATCCAAAAGTATGCTGTCTAGGTTTGTGGAAAAAATCAATTTTTTTGCTAGTAGAAAAAGTAGTGTTTATGTTAAAATTAGATAGTCTTCTACTGATATTATCAGTGACCCCTTTAGTATAAGGTAAAACCATTCTGTAACTAGATGAATTATCAATTTTATCCTCTTTTTCATTTTAGTATCAATGCTATATTGCTTTTATTTATACAAAAGCACTAAAAAGTAAAAAAAAAAAATTTTTTACAACTTACGTGTGACCAGAATAAAAGTGTGTGGCACTTATATTCAGAAATAGCTAAAGATATTTTTAAATGTTTGCTGCACATTTTTATTTTGGTCGCATAATATCGAGATATCGTGAAAGCTGAAGAAAATGTATTTTTTAATTTTATAATTTTTTTAAATACATTTTAATGCATATATATATATATACACCTGGGTCTCTTTTTAAGCAGACTTATTTAACACAATTTTGAAGTTACGCGATTCATGTTTCACTGGAAGTCGAACTCCGATAATGCGATATTACTTTAAATAATAAATTTTGCGCACTTACGTTACATTGAAAGTAATAGCACATTATTGGAATTCGACTTTCATCTTAGTAATTTCAATATTTTCAGTGCTTTATAATAATAAGATTTTATGCAATAATGAAATTAAAATCATGATTTCCACATTTTATGTATACACACATTAAATTTTACAAGACTATAATGTAAATTTGTTCAAACATTGTGCATGTTAATTTTGCATTTTAAATCACATTCTGTTTTTGCTTTTTAAAAAAGAACGTAATTAATTACAGTATTAATCATTTAGTGTCCGCAAGTTTATTTTTAAAAGGTGAATAATAGCAGTGGGCACAATTAAATTTGACAATTAAAAATTAAAATCTGATTTTTAATTGTGATTAACAATTTAAAAATTACTTATGGTGACTTGAAATTAATGTGATGTAAAACAAACTTTGATTTTTAAACGGAATTGAAAATTAAAAAATTAAAGACAAAAATAAGAATTTAATTTTTAGTTGTTAGTTTTAATTAAATTTTTCCCAGCAGTGGTGAATAAATGTCTTTTTATTATCATAAGTCTAAGTTCATAAACAATTAATAAAATCATCGTCTCAAAGATTAATTACTAATTACGTTGTCAACAGAAAACCATTAACACAACATGAGAGTGAACTTGGTGCTAGTTGTATTTCCTCTTGTGAGAATTAATTTTTTACCAGTTTGCAAATGAACGTTCGGCAAATAGCGATAATAATTAAAACGTGTTGTACCGGTCAAAACATGTTTATCCATCTAACATGAGCTGGAACTCACAAAATGTACTTCAAACCCAGTCAAGCCCAAGATTTAGGTCAGGGACCAGCCTGAATTCGAACCTACTCTCTAAACCCCAGATCTAACACCTAATAAATAACATAATAGTGATGGCACATGAGAATTAATTTTAATCCGACTGACTAGCAAAGCTGAGCAAAACAATGAGACATCTATTAACTATGACTAAACTAAAATATATATATAAGCAGGCTTTACTTTTGGAAGTGGAGAAAAAAAAGAATTCTAACTACTCAAATAAGTTAGACAATAAAATATATTTTAATATACTGACAAATTATTATACATTTATAAATTAAGTACATTAGTATGTGCGTGAATGAGCAAGCGGTAGATAATTACATAGTGTCATTCATGCTATTATTTCTCATATGCTCTTTATTAGCTAAATAATATATTACAAATAAACACACATCTTTGGTGGGTCCAATATTAAGATGCCAATCGAATATTAAAAAGAATTGCACAATACTGCCATTAACGCTTTGATTTATGGTTCTGAAACATGGTGACTAACATTATTACTTCGGGGAGCATTCTGAAATTCATTACAGATATAATATAAACCATTTTTATGCCATTACGGTCGTGAAAATAAATAAAATACATTTGATTATATTTGAATCTATGACAAAATATTTAATAAAAAATTATTTTAACAATAGTAAGATGAACATTTTATTTTTCCCAAGGCATATATATATATATATATATATATATATATACTCTTAAATATAAAAATAAGTTATGATGGTGGAATTGTATGATAAGATTGAAATAACATTACTAATTAATCTAGCTATTAATATTTGGCATTGATATATATTTTGAGCAGAGCGCATTTTTAATACTAGAGCATTAAAACTGGGTGATGAAGCAAAAGAAATAATAAATACGAAGAAGTTTGCGGTGCTGACATAATAGCCTAAAAATAATAGGAAAAGTCGTGCTTCTGGACAAAAACAAAGTTGATTGGCATGCCGTGGTCATCGCTGATGTGCAGGCCTTTGATACGAAGAGAGTGGATGGGCATAGCATGTGCCAGACTTAGGGATCACCGCCAGAAGCTTTTTATACGAAGAAAGCAGATATGCATAGTGTGTGCCAAACTTATGGGATCACCACCAGAGGCATTTTATACGGAATAAATGTGGTTCCAGATAGCTCAACTATCTATGGAACAAGGTACAAGAAGAAATCTATGGGTTCCGAACTTGTCACAACCCCCAGATTAAGACTAGAAGCACGTAATATATCTATATATGAAGATAGGCTAAATGTCAGTAACGCAGCAATGATTAATGCCATTGAATAAATTTTACTGCTTTAAAATAAATGACTCTTATTTGAATGCTATAATTTATATAAATAATATCACTATGCAATTATATATATAGAGAGAGATATTTAGATTAATAAAATATACATGAAGATTTTATTTAGTAAAAAAAAACATTACGATTTACCCCCATCCCTTTTCTGATATTTAAAATAATTCAATCCCACCTTCATGATTTTTATAATAACTGGAATATTTAAATACTGTATTTGATATTTTAAGAGTATGAAAAATGAAGTAAGATTAGCAGTTATATAGAAAACAAATTATAAGTCACCCTTTCAGAATTTAATAAATAATTATAAAATAAATGTTTCAGAGTGTTAATTAGCTTGAGTTCTGGATTTTCCCTGGGTAGAAAATCCAGAGTTAAACAAATATATTTTTATAATAAACCAACATAAAATGTTGGTTCATAAAAACAAACTGGTGAACATATTAATTTATAATGCATTATATATATATTTAAAGGGGACGTTAATAAAAACTTAATAATGGAGATTTAATTAAAAGACAAAAAGGATTTTAGAAATTAAGTTCGCTAGGTTGCTGGGAATTGGCATAATAATAAGCAAGCAAATATATAAATCAAATAATAAATACATATAAATAAATGACTGCACCAAAGTTAAGGAAAGTTAAGAGCATATGAGAGAGAATTAAATTTATATAAATTATTTAAGAGCAAATTACATGTTATTTATATAAAAAAAAACATATTAATTTAAAAGATAGAAAATTGAACAATACGTTAGAATCTTGATAGCAGGATTTGAGATTAGTGAGGCTAGATTCATTTTCAAATAGTAGCATAAATGTTACCTTGCACAAATTTAATAAGTCTATTTTCAAAGTACGGTTCATGCATGGCAAATTGAGGATCCAAAATGAATTCTTCTTGGTGACAGCAAGCTTCTCTATTAGCATTTTTAAAGTTCTCCATCGGGCCTTTACTTCACTTTAGGGTAGCAGAATATTATGGCCATGGAAGATGACCCACAAGGGTCAGGAAAAGCTTTTACTAGATCATCTTGAGATTTCAAAACAGCATAGACTAGTAGCAATCACTTCTCTCAATAGTAGCTAATCTAATCTGTGACTCAAAATTCAGTCATTTTATACTTTTTCTTTATCGGTTGTTTTTGAAGATGCAACAATAAGATAACGTCCAAAAATAAATTCAAATCTATTTCCAGATTAGAAATAGATTTGACAACATGTTTTTAACAAAAGTGTCTCTAATCTTAATCCCATTTTAAGTAAAACTTTAATTTAAAAAATACCTACCCCAGATTAAAACAATAATGCTTCCAACCCCTTTAATTATTTTTAGACAAGTACTGCAGCATCTTCCATATTGGATTTTACAATAGTTTAATAATAAAAAAAAACCAAGCAATTTAAAAAGAAAAAGCTAAAAATGACGCACGATAAATTATTTAAAAATCAATATTTTGTTAATAAGTTTTGCTCCTATATATATATTTGAGTCGCACCTCTGATACTTTAATAAAAAAGAATTAATAATTTATAAAAAGAATTAATAATATTTTTAAAACATGTTATTGAAACATTAAATTTTATAATTTAGGTGCGCATTTCAAATATATACATGAAATATATATACACGACAAAAAGGGCAGGATGGGAAATAGGGATTTAAACATAGGTTAGTAGATAGAAACATGAAGCACAATCTTAAGATAAGATTGACTCCTTCAGTGTATAAAAAAATGTAAATTACTGTACTGTAAATTATGCATAAAAATATATTATTTTGAATAAAATTAAATATTATAGTTAAAAAAAGTTTGTCTTGTGTCAATTTTTTTCAAATTTGAAATTTTTTATTAGTCATATTTTATTTCCTTTTTTTTTTTTTTTTTTGCGCGAATTTTAAAGTAATTTTACGTTAGTGCTTTGCTTTTACACGAATTTTGAAAAATCACAAACTGCACCCCCCCCTTTTTCAATGTAAGTTACGTCTATTTTTGCACGATTTCGTTTGTGCGTGTTTTCTGAGGAACCTATCTATCGCGTAAAATGAGACCCAGGTGTATATGTGTATATATAAGTATTCATTAATTTGTTTTGTTTTACTTTTTAGTTCATAAGAATGTTTAGATACTATTTAATATATCTAGATGGCAGAAGCATAAGTCTTGAAAAAAGATTTTTTTTTGCTTTTTTTTTGCTAAAATTATTGCAAACTCTAAAATAATGCATTAGCATCAGGAATACATATGTATGCAATGTTTCAACTAGATCGGAAATTGGCAAGTGGGTGGAAATTGAGGTATGAGATTTTTCAGACAGCCAGATAGAAAATAAAATGGAGTAAGTTAAGTATATAAAAACGGATCAAATATGAATAAATAGATGTGATTTAAGATTACTAACTAAAACAACTACTGACAGATATATACATATTACAATAGTTCATTTTATAGTCTGAATAGATTTTACTTGAGTTGTGCTTATTTTGTGAAGAAAGTGCTTTATGAGGGGGTTCTTTTCCAGTCAGCACTTAACTTTTAATGCAAATAAGTTTTTATTCAACTAAACATGTTTTTTTCTTGCATAAACACATTTTCTTCAGCAAAGACAGTTTTATTTTAGCATAAATAAATTTTCTTGGGTATAATTTTTTTTTTTGGCCTGATTAAGTATTTTTCCAGAAAAAAAATTATTTCAATGTGAATGAGTGATGAGATGGATTTGTGTGGGTTAGTCTGACATTCAATCTTCTTATGAATACTGAGCAGCCAAATTTATTTGATTATTATTATTTGTTAATGATGAAATGTGACGTTAGTTAAAAAATGTCAGCTTTTCTATTCATTCTTTTCCAGTCTCAAACAGTGCCAGCAGGTTAGAAGGTACTTATGTTAGTTCTTTGGTTTGAGATTTTGCTTCTCCATATTTTCTGATGTTAAACATTTTAGCAAATACACTTGAGAAAATTTAAAGTTATTAAAATTTGTTCATTCCTGATTTTTTATATTTTGCCTTAGCACTGTTTTTTATTGTTATTAAAATAATCAAACAATTGTGTTTATTTAGATATAAATCTGTCAATTGATATTATTATTGTAAGATATAATATTTTTTAAATATTTTTATATCTTTAATTACATTTTGTTTTTAAAAACCAAAAAGACTTTGGTAATTTACCAAACAGTAATTCTGCTTTTCAAATAATTTTGATATAGTTGTAGTATAATGGTTTTGTATACTCATATATATTTAAATAATTAAAAACTCTAAAAAAATTGCTTGGCAATCAAAACTGTGAGAAAATAAAAATTAGTTGTGATAAACAACATGTTTACATTGAAAGTGCAATAGAAGGGGATATAATTAAAACAGAAAGTTGTGATTGGCTAAAAATGGAGGTAGAAGGGAAGATTAATTAAAACCAAATTGTGATTGGTTAAAAATGAAACAAAGGGAGATTAATTAAAACAAAATTGTGATTGGTTAAAAATGAAACATCTCTACAAACATTATAGCTAGTATTTTTGTCACATTTAAAATTAATTAAACTTTAAAACATAATTTCATTGCTTTAGGTATTCTTTATTCATTTTTGTGTTGGAAATAAAGTCAAATAAATTTTATTTAATTCTATTTTTATCACAAATACAAAATAATGCTGTACATATCTCAGTTTATTACCTTTTTTCTATATTTGCAAAATTGAAATACTATTTTTTAGAATGATTTTTATTTTTAAACATAGACTTCTAAGAAATGATTTAAAAATTAGAAAAATATAATGAAAAATAAAGGTTTATTCATTAAAATAGAAAGTTGAAACTCATAATGTCTATAAAAATGAGTAGTAACATAGTAGTTAAATTTCTCTTATTTTTTTTTTTGTTTATTTATTTCTAATCCTCAATTTTGCTTCTTTTTATATACTGTTAATTTTATTAACAAACAACATTCATATACATTATATCTGGGCATATTGTCCCAATATATTTTCTCCTTTTTATTATTTGTATAATTTATGCACTTCTATTGAAAACCCTCAGT
The DNA here is from genome assembly GCA_028023455.1 of Epiperipatus broadwayi. NCBI lineage: Eukaryota > Metazoa > Onychophora > Udeonychophora > Euonychophora > Peripatidae > Epiperipatus > Epiperipatus broadwayi. Next base: position 4,141,767 of record JAQFVV010012484.1, read on the forward strand.
AAGCTATACATGAACTAATTACAATTCCGTCAATAAATGAAAAAGTGCAGTGTGGATCTATTTGTACTTTTAGTTGGATCATATGTAAGCATTCAATTTATTGATGTATTGCAATGCAGAGTGTGAATTACATATATTAACATAATCTCAGGACAATTATAAGCTAGTCTGAAATCACTGTAAATTGAATGCTTTACAATCCAAATTAAAAGTACAAGTGGGTCCTCTGCACTTTTTCATTTGACGGAGTTATGTATTAGTTTACATATAGCTTGTTGGTTTTTTTGGTAATTTCTGCATAAATTTAATCTACATTTGATCTAAACATCACATGATCACCATTTTTTATGCTTACATAAGCTGTTAACACAGTGGCAAAATTCTCCATACAGTAGTGCCAGTCAGTGCAAGCCAGAGAAATCCATGGATGTAAGAAGATTTATGCATCCAAGACTCCTCACTGATGAAAGCCAAAAGCTAAAAACTAGTCTGGGGATATGGAATGAGTGGGCACTAGATAGGGATTTTATGCTCAAATCTTCTTGCATCCACTGATTACTCTGGTTTGCACTGGGTGGTACTACTATATGGAGAGTTTTGCCTCTGTGTTACATTTGATCTATCACAATTTATACTATTTGCATAGTGAAAGATTAAAATAACAGACACCTTAAAAATCACTTTACTTGAACCATTTCTCTAATTCTATTCTCCTAGGTAGTAATATTTACATTTTCACCAAAATTTGTAAACCTTTTACTCTGACCAACAGATTAATTTAGAATTTTTATATTCTAATTAATAATACTAGATTCTCTCGACAAACTGGATAGATAGCTGAGTTGGTTGTGGATAACTATCAGAAACAAAATTCTAAACCTGCTTTGTGTTCTGAAAAAAATTCAAAAGTCATTTGGTCTACACTCGAACTTTAGGGTGTGAACATAGCAAGCACGTTCCCTCACAATTATTCCACGAATTCATACCATTAAGTAAAACTATACAAACAACACAGGGCATAAAAATGAGTAAAAAACAAAAAAAAAGTACCTATTTCTAAAAAACTTCATAGAAAAGGTAGCTTTGAGCTAATTAGTTCTGTAAAATTCTTTTATTATAATAAAATAATCACATCATTTATTGCTTAGGAGTTCAAAAAAAGTTCGAGCACCGAAGTGTCACAACTGGGCCGCGATCGAGAATTTGCCTTTCTATCATCGGATAAAAACATGCAGGTCTTTATAATAAATTTAAAAATATCACCAACACAGTTTTCTTTTCAAAATAATTCACAAAATTCAAAATATATAATTCAACACACCAACTTTTTTTAAATCTTGTTTTTATATGATTATTGTAAAAATATATAAAGGTTTTGAGATTATTGTAATAGAAGTTTGAGGTAAAGAATATTTTTCATATATTTTTGGGATTGTTTGGAATATTTAATATTTATATTTATTGTTATATATTTTTATTTTTCAATTTCCTTGATAAAGACTATAATATTAACTAGTCGGTGTATATTTATATATTTTTATAATAGTCATACAAAAACAAGATTTAAAAAGAAGTTGGTATATTGAATTATATATATTGCCTTTATAATAATTTACATTTATTTTAAAAATTATATAAATTAATACACTGTACAGGCTTACACACACCTGCCCATATATAATGTAATATATAAGGAATTCGAATTCAGACTTTCACACGACCCTCAACTCTCCATGCCATCTCATATTGCTGACCCACCTGATCATACACATGTTGAAAAGATAAATAATCACCAATATACGTATTTCACACTAAACCAATATTCGAAAATATAGTCCTTACATATATATATTATATCGCGTTTTCAAAATGTATCGAACTACATTTAACAATAAATTTGGCACATGTAAAAAATACGTTATAATATGTATGTATACATACTATGTTTTACAGATAAAAGATATAGATGATGTTTTAGAGTATTGTAATTTTTAGAATAAATTTAAATTTAGCAATTCAAATAAAGCATTATTTTAGTAGTTAAATACTGTACTTTACAATTTCCGACATTTGATTAATTAAACAGCATCCGATTTAAATTTTTAGAGTTAGATAAATCTTCGTAAAAAACATTCCTGAATATAAGGCCGAAAAAAAAAAGAAAAACGCGCTTGGCCGATTTCCTGTCTTACGGTACTGTATATTAAAAACCACGTGACAAGACTTGGTTTGTTGATGGGAAATACTGTATAAATAAAATATATAAACAAAATGATCGTTCAAAGTAATTGCTGAAACGTTTTTTTATTATAATGGAGATGATTTGAAAATTAAAGATGGTAATGGAAAAATAACATTGTGGACTTTTATTTCAGATAGAAAGCAATAGTTCTTATGTTTTTAAGAAACGGTAATCCATTCAAATAGATATACGCCACACTATTCTTAGCGAATGCAAATAGCTCAGTGCCGAATAAAGGGTCCGCCAGCATTTATTTACTGAGAAGCTGCGAGATTATCTACTAAGATTAATCGGAGACTCTAGTTAATAAAAGTTAGACATCTATTTGCAGATCGGTATTGATTGGCTAGCTAACCTCCGTGGTTTAGTACAATTTTACAAAGCAGATATGAGCTAAGGGCGCTTAGACTACAGTTCAGTTGTATGATTTTCGTTGTTTGAGCATCAAGTAACCTCCTAAGCAACAAATCATTCAATTACTTTGCCCTGTATAGTTTATTGCAGTAGTAGAATGGTGGTCTCAAGACCCAAAAGCCCATGGATCACAATTTGGTACTGTCACACTGCTTAAAACATCACATGACTGCCCTAGCAGCAAACCACTCCATTACTTTGCCCTGGGTAATTTACTGCAGTAGTAAAATGATAGGCTCAAGAGCCAAAGGTTCACAGATTATAGCATGATTATGTGTTTTCCACTGTCAAATGTCACATAACCTCGCTAGCAACAAACCCTTCACTTATTTTGTCCCATATGGTATATGTAATAGTAGAATAGTAAACATGGAGGTAAAGATCCATGGACTTCAGCTTGGCTCTGTCCCTTTCATTGCTTCATATGACATCTGTAGCAACAAACCATTAACTATTTTGTCCTATATAGTTCAGTGCAATAATAGAATGATGCTTCGAGTTCTAAGGTCCCATGGGTTGCAGCTTTGTCATTTTTGGTGCTCAAACGCCATACGATCTTCTAGGATCAATTAATTTATTTATGGCTAGCTGAATTGACTATGACTTATTTATCTTTTAACAAAACTAAGCCTGTTTGTAATCTGAACATTTCTTTAAAAACTTATGTGGCTCAGTCATATATAAGAATCATTCATGGAAATTCTGTATATTAATTGAGCCAGTTTGAAATAAAATTAGTAATAAGTTTTGATAAAACCAAAATAATATTAAAGACACAGTGTTGAATGCAGTGATATCCAAAAAAAAAAAAAGGTAAAATGACCGTTTAATTAACCTCATAGCCGATCGAGCAACCACCTTTTACAATCTCTACCTAAATAAACACAAAAACTTACAAGTAAAGTTTTAATAGAGAAGTTATAAATTAATTATAATAATAAGCTGAACGTTTTCAAGAATTCATGCCTCATAATCATAGCTTTCTTAAAAATATATAATAAAATATATGCAAAGATATTTAAATTAGCACGTGTTACGTGACCCATTTTTTTCGATATATCAAGGCAAGTGTCTTTTCTATTTATAGCATTAATATTTCCATTAATGTAGAATGCTTCTTTTATTTTTCTTTTATGATCATTTAATTCTGTGCATAAAATTACAGGATTAGCAGGTGTAAAATTGTGTCCAGATTTCATGGCATGCTCCAAAAATACAGATATATTGTTATTCTTCTGAGCTCTATTGTAAGTCTACATGTGTTGAGCAAGTCTAGCATTAATAGTAGCTTTATTTTCACCATAATATACAGCATGGCATCCAACTTGAGGGCATGATATGGAATATACTACATATGGTGTGAATGATCGATCAATATGATCTTTTGAGTTGTTGATCAATCTGTTAGAATTAGGAGGAGTTCTAAATCCTATTTTAAACTTATTGATTAATGCTTTAGTTAGTTTGTTAGATATTTTAGAAATGTAAGGAATGGTAATTCTAGGAAGTTGAGTATGTAGTACAATATTATTTATTTTATTATGGAATTTAGTAATTTTATTTTTAATAGATTTAAATTTAAAACCTGCTGTCATTAAATCTTTAATGAAATTATTTATATTTTCTTTTCTATCTGCTTCATATTTGCAGACATGCAAATTTCTAAATAAGAAAGAATTTAAACCAGCAAATTTGCGATGCAGGTGAGTTAGATTTAGGGTGAATACAGCTTCTAATTTCAAAAGGCATATATGAAGCAGACAGAAAAGAAAATATAAATAATTTCATTAAAGATTTAAAGACAGCAGATTTTAAATTTAAATCTATTAAAAATAAAATTACTAAATTCCATAATAAAATAAATAATATTGTACTAGTACTCAACTTCCTATAATTACCATTCCTTACATTTCTAAAATATCTAACAAACTAACTAAAGCATTAATCAATAAGTTTAAAATAGGATTTAGGACTCCTCCTAATTCTAACAGATTGATCAATAACTCAAAAGATCATATTGATCGATTATTCACCCCATGTAGTATATTCCATATCATGCCCTCACGATAGATGCCAAGCTATATATTACAGTGAAACTAAAGCTACTACTAATACTAGACTTGCTCAACACTTGTACACTTACAATAGAGCTCAGAAGAATAACAATACATCTTTTTGGAGCATGCCATGAAATCTGGACACAATTTTACACCTGCTAATCCTGTAATTTTATGCACAGAATCAAATGATCATAAAAGAAAAATAAAAGAAGCATTCTACATTAATGGAAATATTAATGCTATAAATAGAAAAGACATTTGCCTTGATATATCGAAAAAATGGGTCACGTAACACGTGCTAATTTAAATATCTTTGCATATATTTTATTATATATTTTTAAGAGAGCTATGATTATGAGGCATGGATCCTTGAAAATGTTTGGCTTATTATTATAATTAATTTATAACTTCTCTATTAAAAATTTACTTGTAAGTTTTTGTGTTTATTTATATATAATGGGAAGTTAACTATTTTAATCTCTACCTAAATAAGATTAGATATTGGGAGATCTGTGAGTTGGAAAACAAATATATGCCATATAACATTCATTATTTTCTATTATTCATCAAGTAAGAATGTTCAATTATTGATATTTGGGACCCAAATAGTAGAACCTTAATTAAAATCAATGTCAAAGCTTTGCTACCAATTCTTTTCTTTCCACTTTATGAAAATAAATCTTGACTACTCTATGTCACAGTAATGATGAGACCATGAGAGCATTTTATATTGGAATGTCCCCACATATATAATCCTTTTATCACTGACGTTTCTCTCACCTGCATTTACACTCATAAGCCTCATTGATAGTGTACACAGAGGCCTTTTCCTTAATTCAAAGACTATTAGCTTCATTCGTTTCATATTCAGATTCATAAAATGTTATCTAAGCTTTAACCCACATCTCTCAAATAAGAAGCACTTTTCCTAGACAAATTAGAAAAATTAAAATGAGAGACCACATGCATGCATCAATGAACATATTTGTAGCTATCTGGATTTTGGTCCCCATCATAGTACCACACTGTTTGGGAATCCATTTGTTAAAACTCTCCTAATAGAAGTTGTGAAAACTGGTTTCCCTTACAAATGTAACCATTATTTAGTATGCCAAGGAGATTGCATCATTGCTCCTGTTCTTTGTCACCAAGCTTTGCTTGATTTTTTCACACTATGTAAAAAGTTTTGCATTCAAATTTTATAAACCTCTTGATGTATAAATATAATTTGTAAGTAATTTGAACAAGTAAAAAGTTGCCTCAAAATGATCCTTGTTGATTATTCATCTCAAAGATCGATTAAAAGAATACTTTTCAACCTTCAATATTGTTGCTTTAATTCAATATAGATTTGAATATCAATGTTTCTATACAAAATTGACAAGTTAAAATGAAGTCTTCCTGTAAATTGTTTCCCAGATATTCTTCCATTATCTTTCTGAGAAAATTAGTGTAACTTATTATACGACTCTTTAAATTTGACCAGTTTTTTTTAACCAGATGGTCAAGTTTTACTTATGATTTCTAGCAATTAAATTTGCTTTTTCTTTCCCTGGTGAAAATTTTGCAAAACTTTTTTTTTGCGGCTTTAAAATTTGCATATATTTATTTTCTAATATTTTAAATACAAAAAAATTCAAAAGATGGCAGGAAAATCGAATAGGCAGTCCATCAATGCATCTCAAGCTCTGGGATGATGAGTACCTATTATATATTTTGTTATCTTAAACCTTGTGAGATTATTTTGAGACAATATGTTGGTCGGAAAAATATTACGATGGTCTAAAAATTTAATTTTTTGAAAGGTTTATGATTATATTTGTATTGTAATTGTGTAATAATTATTAAAAATCAAAAATAAATATTATTACACATTTATTTTTTACAGAAATGTTTTATTTTTAAATATAAAAGAATATTTTCTTCTGATTAGTGTTACTATAAAGATTACCTTCAACACAGCTGTCTAGAAATGAGATCACTCACATGATCATTATAATATTTAGTGATATCTTAAAAAATTACGAAAAAATTATAAGCATTTAAAGCATAAATTGATGAATTTAGTTATTAAAAATAATTCATTCAGATTTTTAAGACAAACATCAAACAAAGAAGATTTAGTTTATTTTGCAAATTGAATCAGCTCCACCTGAAATTTGATGACATGACAGCATTTTGTTTTGACTAAAATATAATTTTAAAAATAATTCTGAAAATCAAATCTGATTTTTAAAAATTTATTTAATTTCTAAACAAAAATATCTGTCGAATGAGGTCAAATTTATTATATTCTGATAAATAATAATGTTTTAATATCAAAATAAAAGTTGAAAGCTTAAATCTAGTGAGAACAAAGAAATCTGTCAGAATGTTTATGGAAAAAGAAGACTTAAGTTTCTGCTCAAATTTGAAAGAAAGATAATCTTTTTATTAATTACCTCAAGTTGTTGACTTTCTTTATCCACCTTATCTACGACATTTTTTGTCTATTTTTATATTTAAAAAGCTTCCAGTTTCTTTATATCATTAATCTATAAAGAGCAATTGATTAAATATGGAATTTATTAATTTTCTTACACAGATGAAGACCCAATGATGTTATTGCCAAATGGGATGGCTTCTCAAATGAAATGTGCTTTGTTATAAATATTCTTCTATGTATCTCCTCCTCACAATTTGTATATCTAGTTTTTATTTTATGTAAATATTTAGAGTGTTCAGTTTATTCAATTAATTAATTTTCTGTCTTAATAAAAAGATACTTAATAAAAGGATATAGAGTTTGTAAAAGAATCTTTTCATTATTATTATTTGCCTTTTTTCACATTAATCAACATGCTAACATAACTTGGCATTTGTGACAGTATTTTCTATCACTTTAATCAGTATTTGTGAACATTCTGCCAATACTGCTTGATAATCTGAAAACCAAATTGTCCAGTCATTTCATTCATTCATTCATTTTTAATCCAAATTTTGTGTGACTGAGAAAAGATTCTATTATATTTTTACAAATATATAAAACAAATTCAGGATATCAAACTGACTTATCCAACTTCTGTGTTAACACAACTTTGTTGGTTAAACCTTTTTAGTTATCTATAAAATATCCAAAAGCAGTTAATCTAAAATCTTCTGCCATAAGCTTGAGTAATCAATGAATACCGGATGGTATATAAAATATCAATTGCAGATTGTATAGTTTCTGATATTTGCCTTCATTTTTGAAGATTAGGATTCAAACTTGGTTTAAATAATTTATAAGATAGGTAACATTTGTTTGGCAATTTGTAAGTTATATGATGCCCTGAACAGTTTAGCACTACTGTAGAGTGCCAGATTATGAAGTGTGGAATCCTAGAATCAATTTCAGGGTTGGAACTTCCAGCACTCAAACTTTTTATAAGCTCTTCAGTAAGAAGACAATTTGAATATTTTTATATAGATATATGTAATATTGCAGAAGGAAATGTCTTCACACATGCACTATAGAATTAACATGCAATCCACCATCAACAAATGTTTTAAAAGCATAGATGGTTCACCTATGCCTAAAGCTTATTCTTTAAATAAATCAACTTTTATTGATAATGCCCAAATTAGGCTCGATCCTATTATGAGCCTGATTTTTAAATTGGCAAATTGCTTGCACAAGTTCAGTTTAAATATCACAGGGAAGAGAAAATTTCTCATTTTTAACTATTTGCAATAGTGAATCTTATAAGTTTGAATATATGTAATATTTAGTAATACAGCATATATATATATATATATATATATATATATATATATATAAATATATATTATATATATATATATATAAAGGTGGAATCCCATCTTTATTATTGGTCTAATATAATTATATAGACTCTAAAGATTAATGAAGGTGTCTACCATTATTATTAAAGGTAGGTTGCCTTGACAACAGTTTGAAATTGTTGATTGTTATTGATATTGGAATTGTCTAAGTGTTCTTCTCACATATGCTACAGAACTGACATGCATTCTTTATATCTTTTTCTTTAAATAAAGCAGGTTTTATAGACCATGCCTAAATGAGGGCTTGAATCTATTATAAGCCTGATTTTGATATATTTCATTTTTAAATTTAATTCAAATTCATGACATAGAAAGAACAAGCTTTAATACCCCAGATTTAAAAAGTAATATCTTGTGACTTTGATACATTGATAGGATGGCCAATCTGGCTTCAAGACTACTTATCATATCCAGCTCTGTCACAGTCTTTGAACTCCTTAGGAACTTTCAGCAGTGAAAACATATGATTATTTGGCAATTATATGAATGTTTATACATTTGGGAGTTTTGAAAAGTGAAGTCAATAATTTAAATTAGTATTAACTTTTGATTTACTTTTTCCTAACATTATTCAATTTCTTGGTATGGGTTATGCTTACCTTAGGTTCAAATATACTTTTGTAGATTATCTATTCTATTTTGTCATCTATCTCAAAACAGGATTTTTCCAATGATATCAAGTTGAGAATTTACTTAGACATTATATACATATAATTTTTATTAGAAAAACAGTGAGTTTATTTGTAATATGTTAGAATTAATTCCTAATATCATTTGCTAGTACAGATAATTGAAACGCCCTCTAGCTTCAATATATGACAACTAATTCAGCATAAGGAACTATACTGTTGTTACTTTTTTATATGTAGCAGGGGTGGCCCAGATATCAACCATGGTTGACCAGTTGATCACAAGGTCCCTGGAAGTCAACCGCAAAGCTGACATGAATATCAACAAATTATAGTGATAAATTCAGAGCTTATTTGAATATAAAAATAAAAAAAGTAAAAATTCAAAATTTCCTTGTTTAAAAATAGTTAAATTTAAAATAATACCTGTTGTTATTGTCGACCTCAAAAATAAATCCAGGTTGGAAGAAGCCGAAAAGAATGAAATACAATTCTAAAACAATTTTTTTTTCCTCTATATTTTCTTGAATTTTTTTTTAAAATTCAGGACCAGCTTGTAATTTAATAAATATTTTATCAATTAATTGACATGGACAAATTGTAATACTAGGCAGAAATAGTAGTCATAATAAAATGTATTTGATAGGAAAAAAATCATCAGTTCATAATTATTTTCATCAGTTCATAAGTATCTTCTGAAAACATCACCAATATTTGTGAATACTTAAAAAGCCCTTAAAAAAAAGAAAACCAACAATTCGTAAGTACAGTCTAAAAAAAACCAGAATTTCAAACCGTTATTTTTTTCCATTCAGATTTTCGTTCTGGCAAAAATAACATTTTTTTTTCTGGTTTCCAGTTCGAAGCTTTGAAAAAAAAAATGGAGTTGCTCTCAGGTACACTTTCACCAAAATAGTTACTCCCAATATGTAAAAGTTTGGCCACCCCTGATTTATAGAGAAGTGTCTCAAACATCTGGACCAAAAGAAATGAATTTTTATACCAATCAAGAAATTTATTTTTAAATATTTAATTTGGTTGATATTTTTTAATTGACAAATCTGAAATTGCTTTCTATTTAAATCGTCTAACAATAAATCAAATGAACTATTACTAAATTCACCTCTTCATTTATTTTAAGCCAATAAACATCACATGACCACCACCTTTTATGCTTGTGTATAACTGTTGTTAAAACAGGCAAAAACTCATTTATTTTGCTATAATTTCTTATAATATCAATAATTATGCGCTTTTAACATGAGTTAGAGAAATTATATTTATTAATAATTTATTTAATGCTTAGCACTTTCAAAGCTCCATGGCTTCATACTTATAGCTGCATGCAGTTGATAGTGATGAGGGGGAGTATTCTAACTTATGTTAATTAGTTAGGTGTTCGGTATTTTATTTAAATATTGTTTGGATTAGTTTGTCCATCTTTTTGAAATGGTGAAACAGGTGTCTTTTCTATTAATTGATTGAGTGTCATTGTTTATGAAGTATGCCTTCTTTATTTTGCACCTATTGTCATTTCTCTTTGCACACCATTCTGGGGTTGGTGGGTTCAAATCTGTGTCCAGTGACTTTTTCATGCTCCAAGAATGCTGATGTAGACTCCTTGTTATTCAGTGCCCTTTTATACATATATATGTGCTGGGACTGTTTGTAATGGTAGTTTTTGTTTCCCCATAATATGAGGCTCTGCATCCAGCCTGAGGGCATTGTATTTGATACGCCACTTCAGATGTTGATTTGGGATCTAGTTTATCTTTTGAATTTCTTATATAAATGCAATTTATTCATTGTACTTTAAACACTTTTTAGCAAGAACCTTTTATTGTACATTTATGCACACACAATATTATGTTTCAACTGTCCTGTAGTCTTCTTCAGAGCTATTTTAATTTTAATTTTTTAAAAATAAAAAAGTATTTTTAAAAAGTTAAAGTAAAAATGGTTCTGAAGAAGACTGCAGAACAGTTAAAATGTAAGATTGTGTGTGCATAAATGTACAATAAAAGGTTCTTGCTAAAAAGTGTTTAAAGAACAGTAAATAAATTGAATAAATCAAATAATGAAAATAAACATTTATATTATACGTTCAGGCTGTTATTTATTTGTAATGTGTTAGAATTAATTCCCAATTTCACTGTTGGTATAGACAATTGAAGTGCCCTTTAGCTTTCATATATGTCAAAGCAATCAGCATAAGAAATAATACCACCCTTATACCTTTTTATTTTTCCATATACAGAGAAAAATAAGATATAAGAATGATATGACGTTGTTTCTTATGCCAATTGAATTGTCATAAACTGAAGCTAGAAGGCATTTCAATTATCTGAACTAGCGGTTATATATATATCCAGATAATATATTTTAAATTTAAAAATCTAAATATATTAGAAAAATTAAAGAACTGAATATAAAAATGAATTAAAAATGTAATATAAAAAGATGGATTTTAGAATAGTTATATAAAAATAAAATATATGTGTGTGTGTATATTAAGTGCCATATTGAAAATCAGGCATATCTATTTCAAAGAGTTTCTTGATAAAGAACATAGGCAATCGAACACTGAATATTTGTTTAGAATTTTTGGATTATATATATTAATCAAAGATGAAAAGATGAGGTAAATCTCTTTGATTACTATAAAGCTTGAAAACTGTCTTTGAGAGATTTTGTCCTGCAGTGATATTCATACAAGACAATGCTTATCCATATAATTTACAATTCCGTATTTATACTGCTGTAATTTTAATTTTTCAATCCTTTAGTAAAGTTCCTTCTTTTGTGCTCTGTTTTGCTACAGAAGTCATTTCCTCTTTTTCCATTTAAATTTTATTTTTTCTGTCAATAAAATTGACATTTGAGATATTTCTTTTCTACTATCAACAATCTATATTTTTTCCTCTTGTCTTTTTTGGCAGTTAAGTTTCAGTTGACTGTTGAGTATATTTTATGTTAACCCTCTTGCTTTCATAATATTTTCAATTTTTTTGATTTTTTTAATGCCTTTCTCCCCTCAACTCTACCATCCTGCAAACATTCACCAGTGCATAAACTCTGACTACTCTCTTTTATTATGCATGCATTTCATGTTATGTGAGTTGCAGGTATCAACACCCAAATCTCCATATCCATGTTTAAAGATTATTATCACACCACTCTCAGACAAGGTATGGACTGATATACATTTAATTTTAATACCTTGTGGAAGAGTGAATAATCCTTGCATCGTGTACATATTCTTCAACATAGCTAGGTCACCTAATATATGTTTTAATAACTGATGTCCAAAGAGCATAATAAATCTCTATCTATCATGTTATTCTATCTACTTATCCACAGAGAAAGAGCATTGAATCTTGAATCAGTGCACCTGAACCATTGAGATTTTATGCAGTCTCCTATTAGAAGTCATAATTTATCCATTTTACTTTCAAGACACCAGCCCAAATTGAAAAACATAAATGTTTTCAATCTAATCCAATATGCCTGTGCAATCATGAAAATCTGAAAACAGTTCAGTGTCAATATATTATGATGAGTTTAGTTGTTAATAGCCATATAGATCTCTATCTTGTGATTAGAATTAGTCTAAAACCATTGTTTAGGCAACATACTGTTTTAACATCTTTATGCCACCTACCATATCATTCCAGATTGAAAAACATATAAATGTTTTCAATGTAATCCAACTTTCCTGTGTAGTCATGGACATCTGAAACCCCTTCATTATCTATATATTATGGCGGGCTTAGTGATTTAGTAACCATAGACATCTCTATCCTGTGGCTAGAATTAGTCTAAAACCAGCAAATTATCACATGACCCTAGCTTATATGGTGTTCTTTGAGCAGCATACTTTTTCACCATTTTATGCCACTTACTATAAACTTTGGTAAGTAATAATAGATGCCAGATTTAGTTTGAAGCTATGGCTTTCACCAGTTAGGCATTGGATCTATGGAATGGTGTCACTGAATCTTTAGAATCTAATACACGTTCCAGCTGTTATCATTCATATTTCTTTTACACTATCAAGCTATCAGACCAAAGTGAAAAACATGTAAAAGTTTTCAATCTAAGCCAAGTAGCCCATATAATCATTTAGATTTGAAACCAGTGTACTATCATAGTCCTATTAGTTTGCTAACAACTACAGACATCTCTGTTTTGTGGTCACGATTGGAATAAAACCAATAAAGTATCATGTGACTCTGTTACATGATTCCAGCTTACACATTGCATTTTTAACAACATAGCCTCTTTTTTTTATACAGTATATGTAGATTAAAATCATATGATAGAATCATGAGATATATATTTAAATTCTTTGATTTTTTTCAATGCTATCTCTATCAGTTCCATCATATTGATTTTTATTTTTTAAAATATATAGTGTTTATAGCAACAGAATAATTTCTCTTATAAATGTGAATCTGTCCAATGATTTGAAAATAAAATCAAACACAAACAAAAATATTTTTTTTTACTTACTTTTTTTCCAGCAACTCAATCTGTTTTTGTCTTACGATAAAAAAATACTTACATTTTTGTATGGAAATTGAATGTGGAAAGCTCTTAGTAAGTTTTAACGTTTAAAAGTTTTGCTTTGCATAATAATTCTTTGATCCGTAGGAGCAAATTTCTCTTTTAAAGATTTTTTTTCTTCAATATATAAACAGTGTGAGCGTATTGATCCATTGTTCATATATAAAACATACAAGATACATAAAAGTCATTTTTTAAATCTACCTATTGCAATCCAATAAAATACCGATTGTATTACGAATTTAAATTTTACACAATACAAACTACATTGGAGACACATAACAGTCCCACTTCTTCATATCATGCCGATGACTTAGGGTTATAGCCATGTTAGATATAAAATATCTTTTTGGGTTTTGGTAAGGCTTATTATTTTTTCCTTATGTAGTTAACCCAAGTCAACCTAACTAATTTATGGGTGAGTATTCTGCTATTCTTAGCCATGGATATAAAAATTACCACCTGACAATTGACAAGCCTAATGAATATTGCTTTCTTTTTCAGGATTCCTTTATCAGGGTTCAAGGAGGGACATTTGCCCCCTCTCACCAAGGCTCATTTATAGACTTTCTTTTTGATTACTTACTATTTAAACATTTTTTTCCTTTAAAAAGTACATTATATTTCCATTAACTTTACATGTTTAAAAGCCATTTTAATGCTAGATTTAATGCATCCTACATGAATTTGAAATAACATATATAAATAGTTTATATAATACAAATATACACAATTAGACCTAGGAACGGTAATTCAATATACTTAATCTACCACAGAGTCATCTATTGTAAGCTTGAATAATTAATGATGGCTAGTCTACTTCCTGTGGTTGTTAGCCATCTTGAATGAGGATTAAGATTGTGCTTATAATCAAGTCACCACTTTTAATTTTTCTTTACCTAATAACTCAAGATTTAAAAATGTTCTTAGATAGTAAATATCAATCAATTTGTGCAATCTCAAAGAAATGGTCGAGTTAAATGATTTGCATAGATTTGCATATAAAACAACTGCTCTGTATCAACTAATGACAAAGGTTATGAATATGGGAGTTAACATACCCCAAAAGTGCTAAGCCAGATATTATTATTGTTTATTAGTTTAATAACTTCACCAATTTGTGTTAAGGTGCAATATAATCATTACTGCAAGCTAGTAACTTAATGTTTTAGTGACATCAATTTTATATTAACTATAATAGGGAAGGTTTCAATTCAGTCATTAAAATATATAATTACTGACATAGTTTGTAGGCCTAGATAACTGTAAAACTAAGTTGTTTTGGATTCAAACCTTAGGATGTTTTGAATCTCCAATGATTTACTTCCTTCTGCTAACAGAAGTTCTCTAGTAGCAGAAGCTAGTTCCAAAATGTAGATGTATTGCCTTTTATCCATATATTACTCTGATTTCAAGTAGATGTCTCTAGAATATAATAAATGTAAGATCTTACTGCTCTTAAAAGCAAATGTTGAATATAAGGAGAGAAAATCACATAAGTTTTCTTTAGGTATATATTCATCATCATTTACTAATTATACTCACTTATAACTTCAAAAGTAATGTAACAGTCTTAAACAGGTCATTGTGTAGTAATAAAACTCAAAAATGCTAGAATAATAGCCCACAATTAGAAATAAGTGTTAAATCACATTAAATTTGATATAAATATTGGAGAAAAATCAGATTCAATGAAACAAAAAATTATGAGGTGTTAATATGTATGAAAATATTGTTCTTTTGGTAAACACTACTTTTTATAATAGTGTATTTATATTTATAAATATATTATGTGTATTACAACTCTAAGGAAGACTGCTAAGTGGTTGAAACTGTATATTTGGCAAATGTGATAAAGTGTTGCATTATATGAAGTGTGTAAACAGTGCTTTTTATTATTTATACTAGATCTTGTACTAGGCAGCTTCTGAAAAATGGGATTTAAAAAAAGTTCTCTAATGACCTATTAATTAATAAACCTAATTACATGAGTTGCCTGTTTTTTCTGCCATAATGTAATACCCCTATTTGATTTAGGAACAATGCTATAGTTAATCTTTACTAATTTAAGAACCAATATCATGTATTCAGCACATTCTGAGATATTCTGATGGTGCTGTTATTGTTTATAGTTTTTCTTTGCTATTTTGAAGCTATTTACAATATATATTTGCTGGTTCACATTTATTTAATGGCATGTATGGAAAATTATTAGTTTTAAAATATCTGAAGATGTCAGTAGCATATTTATATCTTATAAAAATACAAATTTTAAATTCAAAAGCACTGACAATGCCATTGATTGGTTGTATCATAATAGAAAGAAACCAACAATGCCTCTGATTGATTGTATCATAATATAAAGAAACCAACAATGCCACTGATTGGTTGAACCATAATATAAAGAAATAAACAATGTCACTGATTAGTTGAATCATAATCCATAGAAATCAACAATGCCACTGATTGGTAAATACTTTGTTCTCAGGCTTTGAGGGTGAGTTTTTTTCTTTTGTTATTTTGGAAAGAAAATTGTAATTTTTGATAATTTATTTATATATTTAGGTTTATTTATGCAACATATTTGCAAAATATTTATTTTAAACCAAAAAAATTACACAATTACAATTAGATTTTATTTGAAAATGTTTATTTTAAAAAGATAAGTAAAATGAATTTATAGCAATAATAAAATGTAAGTTGAAATTAATTTACTGAAGAAAAAAAGGGTACATAATTGCTGGTGCAGACATTTTTTGTAATGTTTAAATATTAATTACTATTTTCAATAGCATGGAAATAATTTTTACTATTGCATGAATATGTAAAGTTTAGGATTATTAAAACTGGTTTGTTATGAATCTGCCTGCAAAATAATCCTAAATAACATATTTGCAATGAGATTGTACTCTGATATGATTTAAATAAGAATGAATGCAATTTTAAATTTCAAATAGAATTTCATTGCTTTTTGATTTGTAAACAAAAAATCACTTTAACTTTTAAAATTGAATTCAAATAAAAAATAATTTGTTTAATAAATTTTATAAATCAATGAAGTATATGATATGATGCAAAAAAACCCATTATTCTCATTATATATTTACTTTAGTACTTTATTTTTCTATTTTGCATAATGATGATAGTAACAATAGTTCATAATGATGATAATAACAATAGTTTGTAATGATGATAGTAACAATAGTTTGTAATGATGATAGTAACAATAGTTTATAATGATGATAGTAACAGTAGTTCAAATAAAAAAGAGATCAAACTTTCATATTATCCCAAAATTTCTAATACATTAATGAAAAACAAAAATTAATGTGATAAACATATAAATATTGGATGGGAAATAGTAAAAAATCTGTATAAATTAATAGCTAATTATAAACTGAAACAATATAAAATAATAAAAAAATCATATATAAAATTAACTGTGACTATTGCGATATGATTTACTATGGTCATACAGGGAAACAGTTAAGGAGTAAGAGTCAATAAACATAACAATGCAATTAACAGTTGCGATGATAAATCTGTTTTATACATTCACTACTTAATATGTGGATATAAAATAAATGCTATAAAATATTAAATCTTTAAATTGCATTAAAGATTCAAAAAGACAAATATAGAAAACAGATTACATTAAGCATAACTTAAATAATTGTATGAATATTTATAAAAACATCAATAAATTTAACTAACAATTGGTCAAGTAAAAATAAATGGGACATTATGTAAGGTAGTATATATAAAATTGTATAAATTTATTCTGTATATTGTTATATTATATAGTCAATTCTTTGAACTTATACTGAATCTCTATATTATAATTTTATTATTTTTTATTGGTTTATTTTATTATTATTGCTATTTTACTTCCATTATAAAACACTAGATGGTGTTCTATCAGTGTTAATTGGTTAAAGTTAAAATAGATGTTTAACATTTGAACAGGGTACAAAATCATGTGCTAAGAAAGGCTCTTTATGTGTCATTAATTGTTGTATGTGATTTTTTTTTATTTATTATAATTTGTAAACTTGTATTTGTAAGAAATAAAGTAAAAATTAATGAATATAATTGTAAAAGTAAAATGTTGCAAATGTGGATAAAATTGCCGCTAGGATCCTTCAAATAACAGCAGGAGAGTTTGGTGTGGAGCAGTTAAAAAATATTGCTCTGAAGCGCTAAGTGGAAACCTGAACTGCATTTTAAAAAAGGAATAAAAAAAAACGAGGAATTAATCAGTAAAAACAATATTTTTTAATGTGTTGTTATAATTATTAATACAAAAAAATTTTGTACTGATAAATTTATACATTATACAGAAATATCTTTATATAAAGTATATTTAGACAAAAATGTTAGGAGAATTTGGGTTTGTAAAAATAGGGCAGAAATTTATTTCTGAAATCAGAAAAATTTACACTCCCCTCGCTCACCAAAAAAGCTCTGAAAGCAGGACTTTGGATAAATTATGTTTTGCCTATGAAACTTGAACACATATTAATAACTTCAAATATACTAAGTTGCAATATAAATATGCATTTAATATCTTAAAAAAATATTGATGAAAAAAGATATTGAAATTATTTTAAATTAAAAATTGTCAGTTGCTAATAATTTAATAGCAGAAAAAAATTTAGTTATATTTTGTAAATTAATATAAATAAATTTCAATTTAATTTTTTTAGATTTTGTAATAAAAAAGTCTTTTCCCGCTATCTTCTACATCTAAATTGTAAAAAAGAGTATTTTATTATTTACTAATTTAACTCACTTTAGGCCAGTGGTGCCCAACCTTTAACTTGACGTGAGCCAGTTGAGAATTTAAAAAAATTTGGGGAGCCACAATTATATATTACATTTTTCATATTACATTTATAAACATGGTACTTGGGTACTAAACCTGCAATGTAAGGAGATAGGTGGGGGGGTGGCCTATTCACATTGGTATCAATCCGCCGTTTCTAATGTGGCCAAAATAACGTGTACATGGATCTTTCTCAATGAAAACATCAATATATACAGCAAAATATATATGTGTACACGAATCTATCTCGATAAAAACAACTATTTACAGCACTAAACATCAATATATATATATATATACAGCAAAATATATACGTGTACACGGATAAAAACAACTGTTTACAGCACTAAACATCGATATATACAGCAAAATATATACGTGTACATGGATCTATCTCGATAAAAACTATTTCCAGCACTAAACACAATATATATACAGCACCAAACCAAACGTCTACAAGGATCTTTCTCGATAAAAACAACAATATATACAAGAGCACTAAACACAATATATATATATATATATAGCACCAAACCAAACGTGTACAGCAAAAAAAAAAAATGGTGTAATATGTTAAAAAGAAAAAAAAATGTAAATACATTTTATTTATTAAAAATTTGGTAACATACATATAAATTACAATTACAGGAAAAATATATTTTATTTAATGTGAAACCTGACACTGCATATCGTTATTGTTTGTATTGTAAAAATGTTTATTTTTTAGTGTGTGCATGTGCCATCAAGGAACATAAAATATTTTATCAATTTTTTTGAAGAGTGCAATTCGAGCCACATTAAACAGTTATGCGAGCCGCATGTGACTCGCGAGCTACGGGTTGGGCATCCCTGCTTTAGGCTAACCTTATATTTAAAAACATTATTTTTATCTGTTGTTGCAATATTCTTATCCATTACGTAAAACAATACGTCAAATTCTGTAATTTTTATATTAGAAAGTTATATTATGTAATGCTGTGTGGAAAAGCATTCTTTTCTAGCTCATATTGGATTAAGATATAAGATGTTACATAATATCAAATTTTGTAACAATGCAAGGTTAACATAATGCATTTCAGGAAACCTCCTTTCATCAGCTCTTTCAACATCATTATGAATAAAAGCATTCGAGTATCCTCTATTAACTTATTATTTAATTAACATAAAATGTTATATAATAATCAAATTCTGAATTGTGAATTTTAGCAGTATAAGATAGCATAAGTGCTAATTCCAACACACTACTTACAAATAGGAATAAAATGGTGGAAAGGGAAAAGTAAAGGAATAGAATGAGATCTGAAGAAGACTGTGAGAAATAGTCGAAACTGTTATGATAAAATATTTTTGCTTAAAAGATGTAAGAAGAATGTGATTATTTTAAAAGATATATTGTTGTAAATAAAAATAAGCTTAAATTTTATATAAACAGAAAAATAATAATTATAATTTGAGTGTACAGCATTATTTTTTTTATTGTTGAAAAGTTTTGAACCCAGATGTAATCATTAAATTGATGTCTGTTCTAATTGTTGTTCAGCCTGTGCAAGAACCAATAAGATTTTGATATTTTAAATTTAATAAATTATATTTACTACCTAGTCTTGTTATAATGTTTATTGATTTTTAAATAATATAATACACATTCACATTACTTTCTTACCATTTTTGCAAGAGATTGATTGTACTTAAGATGAGGCTTAAAATATTAGTTTTAACATTTGCAAATATGCATGCAGTTTTTAGCATGACCTGGCCTAACTGATGAGTACTGGTTCAGCATGAAATGCATCTTGGAGGTTATTTGTTTTTTATTATATCTTTATTTATATGAAATTACTTATGATATAAAAAAGAATGGAGAAATATGGAAGTTGTCTATCTATAAAAAAGATATTACGCATGGGAGGAGAAACGTAAATAGCCATGTGTGTGTTCTGACAGAGATATTTTAAATTCTGGCTCTAGTTAAGAATTTATCATAAAGCTTATTGAGGAATTGGCAATTCTCCTTGTTTATAACTTACAAGCTTAAAAGAATAGGGTCATGTGATCTATGACTCTTATTTTGAATATTAATCTTTAACTATGATTAAAGTTTATATCTGTGCTAGAGAAAAATCTCTAGTTTAATAAATGATTAGTAATAATCATCACATGTTTATCAAAAAGTTGATAACATAAATGTTAGGAGTTGAGCAAATTGATGCTTGAAAATAAAATGAGACAATTTGCTCTACATAAGCAATCTTCATGTAATAAAGATGTATATGAGAGATGATGACCTGGTCCAACTGATGAGTGCTGGTTCAGCACAAAATGCATCTTGGGGGTTATTTGTCTTTTATTGTATCTTTATTTATACGAAATTAATTATGAAATAAAATAGAATGGAGAAATATCAAAGTTGTCTATCTATAAAAAATGATTTTAATTTGTAAGGAAATGAAAATATTTCTTACAATAAGTGATATCTTAAAAATTAATAAATGTATTTTATAAAGTAAAATAATTTTAAAATTTATTAAGTCTTTAAATGATATTGAGAAATTAAAAAAAAAACGTATATATGAGTGTCCAATTTATGTTATTTCTTTGTCACCCGCTTCCTGGGTTATTATAATTCTTAATTCTTTAGCAATCAATTTTTCTCACTAGGATAATCACTGTTTTAATTATTTATTTATCACTTTTTATAAAAAAAAATATTTTTTAATGTTTATCAAAAGCACAATTTTAAAAATGAAAGTTATATAAAATCTAAAATATTATTATGCAAATAAAAAAGAGTAGTAAATAAAAAAACATTTAAGAGATGGAAATTGAAAACAATGAAAATATTTTGATAGAATCAGTGCGAGTTGACATTATATAAGCATTTATTTGATTGAATGTTTTTTTAAAAGTATTATTTCAAATAAAATTTTAATATAAACATTAAATATTTATAGGGTATGCAATATTTAAAATTTTACAAACCAAAAAATAATCAAGTTTAAGAAAATTGTGCAAATTCAATTTACAGTCGAATGAAAAGGTAATGCTGGAGATGTACATTTGCAATTTCTATCTTATTTTAGTTTCAGCATATAAAAATTTAAATATATTTTACTTATTATCACTGCCACTAATCCTTTTTTAACAACAGCACACCCCTCCTTTTTTCCGTTCAAATGTATATGACTTATAAAATATAATATTGTTTTCCACTAAATCCAGTCAAAAAAATATACACTCTCATTTTTTTTCATTTCAAAAACTTTATTTTTTCCATCATATATATATACTTGTTTAAAAAAGGAGATATAGAGATAAAAAGAGGAAAAGGTTTGGGGAAGTAAAGAAGAAGAATTTTGAAAATGACTATAAAGTGGTTGAAACATTGGATGTTATGTATATATATATATATGATGAAAAAAATAAAGTTTTTGGAAATAAAAAAAAAGGAGATTGTATATTTTTTGACTGGATTTAGTGAAAATGAACATTATAAGAATTTAAATATATTTTGGTTTTGTTAGTAGAAATATCACTGAAATAAACAAAAAATATTTAAAATGTAAAAATAAGTTTTCATATTCAATTCTTTTAGACCTGCATAATATGAAGTTTCCATGACACTGTTCCAAGTCAGAGTGAACTTGGAAATTTTCTGCTTGTCTGATTATACATGACATGTAAGAACAAAAGTGAAAATTTAAAATATAAATTCATATTTGTAATATAGGGTATATGAGCACAGACTTTCAGATGACCCATCACTCTCCACTCTATCTAATATCACTGATACACTCAAGCACATATATGCTGAAAAGATAAATAATCACCAATATACATATTTCATGCTAAACCAGCAATCATCAGTTGGTCCAGATTATCATCTCCCACACATATATACTATAAGTGCTCAGATATATATTAAGATAGACAATCTTCCTACTTTAATGGACAGGCTCCAATCTACTACACCCTCCAACTCTTCAACCATCCATCCAATTGAAAATCTGATGATGGAATGCTCAAAGGCCACCCTGAGGCTGAGATTCTTGTCACACCCATGTTGACCTAAAGTCAATCTGAACCCCACATGTACAGGACATAATCCATTTAATACATGTGCAAGGATGGGCAGACATCTCTATAATGTAATAACTGAAAACAGGCTTATTATATACCTATGTGTCTATATATGTAATATAGGGTATATGAGCACAGACTTTCAGATGACCCATCACTCTCCACTCTATCTAATATCACTGATACACTCAAGCACATATATGCTGAAAAGATAAATAATCACCAATATACGTATTTCATGCTAAACCAGCAATCATCAGTTGGTCCAGATTATCATCTCCCACACATATATACTATAAGTGCTCAGATATATATTAAGATAGACAATCTTCCTACTTTAATGGACAGGCTCCAATCTACTACACCCTCCAACTCTTCAACCATCCATCCAATTGAAAATCTGATGATGGAATGCTCAAAGGCCACCATGAGGCCGAGATTCTTGTCACACCCATGTTGACCTAAAGTCAATCTGAACCCCACATGTACAGGACATAATCCATTTAATACATGTGCAAGGATGGGCAGACATCTCTATAATGTAATAACTGAAAACAGGCTTAT
Organism: Epiperipatus broadwayi; assembly: GCA_028023455.1. Lineage (NCBI taxonomy): Eukaryota > Metazoa > Onychophora > Udeonychophora > Euonychophora > Peripatidae > Epiperipatus > Epiperipatus broadwayi. The sequence continues at coordinate 4,164,966 of JAQFVV010012484.1, forward strand.
TATATACCTGTGTGTCTATATATGTAATATAGGGTATATGAGCACAGACTTTCAGATGACCCATCACTCTCCACTCTATCTAATATCACTGATACACTCAAGCACATATATGCTGAAAAGATAAATAATCACCAATATACGTATTTCATGCTAAACCAGCAATCATCAGTTGGTCCAGATTATCATCTCCCACACATATATACTATAAGTGCTCAGATATATATTAAGATAGACAATCTTCCTACTTTAATGGACAGGCTCCAATCTACTACACCCTCCAACTCTTCAACCATCCATCCAATTGAAAATCTGATGATGGAATGCTCAAAGGCCACCCTGAGGCCGAGATTCTTGTCACACTCATGTTGACCTAAAGTCAATCTGAACCCCACATGTACAGGACATAATCCATTTAATACATGTGCAAGGATGGGCAGACATCTCTATAATGTAATAACTGAAAACAGGCTTATTATATACCTGTGTGTCTATATATGTAATATATTACATATATAGACACACAGGTATATAATAAGCCTGTTTTCAGTTATTAAAATTCATATTTAAAAAAAAAACTGTTAACCAAAAGGAAACAGAAATGAACAAATGATTATTACTAAAATAACATCAGTCCATAGCAATGCTAGAGACATCACTCCATTTGGCATCTGGAATCAACAATAAAAAGATTAAACAAACAGTTATAATGGAAAAAAATATAAATGATTCTCAAAATGCATTTCAACATTACCTACACCTTGTTATTTGATTGAATTTATCACATAACTCAAAGATCTTTCTAGTTTTTGGTATTTATCTAATTATTGCATTGGTGTAATTAGATAGGTCATGTTGTTAACTCTCAAATTAAGACATTTTCTATTTTTATACCCGTTGGAAGTTTTTGAAAATGCATAACCCTTCATCTCTGTATATTTTATACTAAAATTCAATAAATTGGATTTGATTACTTTTTAATTTAATTTTACAAACAAAATATATTCTAAAAAATCATATTTGAACTTTGAAAATATGAAAAAATGAATTATAAATAAAAACAAATCATATAAAATATCATATATCAATGTGAAAATAAACAATCTGCAGAAAATAAATGAATTCTTTTTTATTTAAATTATTTTATAATGTGAACAAATAAATAGGGATTTATGATAAATCTATCAAATTCTGCTTTAAAATCTGATATTTGCTTTATAATTAGTGCAATATTTGAAAAGAGATTAGCACCATGCCAATACTGATAGGAAAATGATGTGTGGGTGAATCTTGCTCTGACTTTCTTTGTCATCTATTATAGTAAAGTTTATTAACTTCTATTTTTAAAAGTAAAATATAAATGAATAAAATAAGTGTATAAGTGTTTTATTTTTGTTTTAAACAATTATCAACAAATTAGTGTGTAAAAATAATCAGAAATATTTAATAAACAAACAAAAAAAGAATATTTTTTTTGTATCCCAAAATTTTTATGTAAAAACAAAACCAAAATGAAGGAAGAGTTTATGCATGGTACCTTGTAGTTAATAAAAGAGTAAAGGTATTAGAAGTTAGATGAACTGTCTATAACATACTGACCTCTTCATTTTTTTAAAATTAATAAATCAATTAAGCAGGCTTGCAGAAAGTGCATTAAAAGGCTATATTAATATCCATTACAATAATGTTAAAACAGTGACAAAAACTCTCCATACAGAAGTGCCACTCTGTGCAAGCCAGGATAATCAAAGGTTGTAAGATTTGTCCCTAAAATCTATCCAATATCTCCAGACTAGTTTCTAGATTGTGAGAGCACAAATCTTCTTGTATCCATTGATTACTCTGGTTTGCGCTAAGTGGCACTACAGTATGGAGAATTTAGCCTCTGTGTGAACAGCTTGTGTAAGCATAGAAAATATGATCATGTGATGTTTTAATGGTTTATACCAATCTTGCCCATATATTTATGGTGACTGTGATTTCTAAAAAACAAAAGACTCCTCTTGATATTTACAAATATGGCAACCCTACTTTAGAGTTGTTTAAAATGGATTCAATATGCAATACAATTCTCTAATGAATCAACAATAATGTCAATAAGTAGCCAATGATATAAACAGGTCAATCCTATAACTAAGTACACCAAGGCAAAACTCTCCATACAGTATTGTCACTCAGTACAAGTCAGAATAATCAATGGATGCAGGAAGGTTTGTGCATAAAATTCCTATCTAGTGCCTAATCATCCAATATCCCCAGACTAGTTTCTGGCTTGTGGCCTTCGTCAGTGAGGAGCTTTGGATCTGAGAGCACTGCCCTATTCATCCAATAACCCCAGACTAGTTTCTGGCTTGTGGCCTTCATCAATGAGGAGCTTTGGATCTGAGAGCACTGCCCTATTCATCCAATAACCCCAGACTAGTTTCTGGCTTGTGGCCTTCATCAGTGAGGAGCCTTGGATATGAGAGCACCGCCCTATTCATCCAATACCCCCAGACTAGTTTCTGGCTTGTGGCCTTCATCAGTGAAGAGCCTTGGATCTGAGAGCACTACTGTATGGAGAGTTTTTGCCTCCGTTTTAACAGCTTTACAAGCATAAGAAATAGTAATCAAACAATGTTTGAAACAGTGATCTAAATCTGTAGAATTACTATACAACTCCTGTATAAAACAAGCTACTGAAAAGACAAAAATAAGCATTAGTAAGTTCAGCTTTATACTTAATGGTCGTTTTTGTATACATCTTCACAATAATCCATTAATATGAATTATTAAGGTTAAAGTTTGTATATTTTAAACCAAGATGTATACTTTAACATCACATGATGATATTATAGGTATTTTAATAGTATGTTAAAGATTTAATATATCTATTTATTATGAACAAATACCAAATGACTTTCTGTGTTCCGAGCTTTTAGAACTTCAAGCTATTAACTTAAATAATACAAAGAAGTTAAAGTTGATAATGGATATATGCATAAATTTCATTAATTCCAGATTTGAATTCTATGTTCTCACTGATAAAGGTAAAAGCCAGAAACCGGTCTGGCATTATGGATATTATAGCATGACTATCTAATATTCATTGATTACTCAGGACTCTGAAGTAGGATGAAGAGAGCTGCTCTTGGAACCATGTGAGCGATATTACAGTACTATATCACCTAGTGTTCACAGACTACTTAAGCTTACAATAGATGGCTCTAGAGTAGGATGAATTTAATTGCTCTTGGGATATCTAATTATTATTTATTAATAATGTAAGATAATTGTGGTTTATAATGTTAAATAGATTTTTAATATAGTATTAAAATATACACTTAGATTAAAGAAATGCTAATAAAATAATCTTAAAAACTGAATCTTAATAATAAATATTAAAAGTAAAATCAGAAGCTATAGAAAGAAATTACCCTGACTGCTATGACAGCCATATTTATCAATTAATTAATTGGTAGATTAAGAACTTCTGATGTAACAGAAGCACATCTGCTTCCCGAAGTCTGTAATCTAGTATTTAAGATTGGATCAGATGGATCATATTCAAGCTTAGGATTTGTTTTCTTAGATAACTGATCCACAACCAATCCAGCTATCCATCCAATAAAGACTGGTAAATGGGTGTTTAGCTATTATTAGTTAGAAGGCAAAGATCTCAGATGAATCTGCTGATCAGAGAGCATTGGTGCATGAATATAAAAGTAAAAAAAATAGGACCATAAGATAATGGGAAGGGGACATATTTTTATATATGCTGTTTCCACGATTGTTTTTGCATTGCATTGGCAGGCTGCCAAGTTTTTTTAGACCTTCTGTAGTTTACAACTTGGTTTTCTATTTCTGAATAGTTTCACTTGTTAAGGTTAGCAGTAATATCATATGAAAAGGTAAAGGGTGCGTGCATGCAATGCGCAGGTTGTCTAACAACAACTTTAAAATTAGTTTCCACCAACAGGCTTTGAAAGTATTGTAATTTAAATAAGCCAATTTACTTAAAATGCAAATAAATTTTCAACTAAAACTTGTCGGCATACTTCCACATATTTAACTGTTTGTTTTTCAAAGACATTGAAAATTAAAGAAACAAAGTTGGTACACAAATTTCCAAACTTATATTTGCATAATTGTGTGTTGAATGCGATATAAATATGTATGTATAAAACAGTACATTTGCATGCTTAATATGTTAGACGTAATTATGTTCATATGTAGTAATGTATTTATTTAAATAGTATTTGAATAGTTTATCAATCCAGGGATTGCATATTTTCTATACTGCTTAATTTGCATATATACATATTTTTCCAGGGATTGCATATTTTTTATACTGCTTAATTTGCATATATACATATTTTTTTAATCATTATCTCTCTCATTTCAATTCCGCCGCATTATAACTTTCCATGAGCATAGATATTCAGGCAGACCTATTTCTGATTTATTCAAACTTATTGATTAATTAATCATACTAATAATCTTTTAGAATCTCTATACACACTAGGTCAAGGTTCAGCAAACTTTTAACATGGTTAGCCATTTTGTTTAAATATACCCCCCCCCCTCTTCCCCAATAAAAAAGCCACAGGGAAAGAAATGAAAAATTGAGAATTTCTGAATGGCTGTGGATTCATTTGAACATTTATTTCCGTAATAAAACATAATAGAATCTGTATATATCCTAATGAAAATATAAATTCTTTTAAAAATAAACAAACAAAAATACAAAATTACCTTTACAGATTTATTCACAAATTGTTAATATTTAAACAATATATACATTAACTACTATAATAAGGCTGAATTCAAGAAAGAATGTAAAGTGCATTTTTATAAATTACAAGAGGAAATAAAAAATGGATTTATGTTTATCATGATTAAATAATCACGAGAATAAGATCAAAGAACCGCATGTGGCTCATGGGCTGAAGTTTGCTGATTCTTATATTAAATCGATTGATTAATTAATAAACCATATGTTATTATAATGTTGAAAAAATGCTATTTATAAATATATAGCACCTTCCTTCTAACATATGTAATTTATGATCTTCATCATTAAACCAAACACTATTAATACACATTTCAGCCTCATTTCATTTACCAGATTGTATAATCAATTCAAAAGAGTATTTGCACAAACTATCCCAAGTGTATGTAAGGATTAACAATCAAGATAATTTTTCAACAAGGGTGAACCCATTCCAATATATGTTTGCAAACTTACTAGATCTGTTAATCTTTATACATTATCTGAGACAGCTCATAAAAGTAAAGGGGTGCTACAAAGTGTTGGGAAAACAAATGCTGTATTTTTGTATCAGAAATAAATGATTTAAACACTTGAAAATGAGTCAAAAATGGACTCTTCCATGAAAGTTAGAAATAAATGAAGCTGTGTTTACATTTGATTTGTAATGGTTTCTTCTTGTTTGCAAATTTACTATATCTTCTAATCCCTATTTATATGTTTCAATTCAGTCAAAAACAGAAATATATATATATGCTGACAAAGGTGTCCTTGTAATACATCAGAAGCTACAGATAATAAAATCATCTAACAGTTTACTGAGGAATAACTGTCAATAACTATTATACCTTAAACTTTTCAATAAGCCAGGACAAAGTAATACACACTGGATCCTTTAAAATACTCATGTGCATAGCTTACGTGTTTCATCCCTTCATCAGCCTGGGCTTTCTTCCAGTAACTTATTTAAATATAGTTAATGATAACATGTATATATGTTATAGTTAAGAATGAATGTTTTCTTAAACATATCTATGCGAATTGAAGGAAAAGATTTGACACTTAGTCGAGTTATCATTAGATATTAATTTTTACATTCTAATCAACTTATTTAGATTTCTTAGACTTCAAACTCGAATAAGTCATACATTATATGATCTTCTTATATCGGATAAATGAATAAGAAAAATAATCAAATGATATACTGCTTGGGATTTATTAAGAAGTTTGTGTACTGGAAATAATACTATTACTATGATTCGGGGACTTTGAGCTCTATCATTACGTTTAATTAAGCAGAACAATTCCAGATTTGAATCCTAAGTTTTCACTGATGAAAATAAAAACCAGAAACGAATATGGTAATATTGGTATCCATTAATTACTCAGTCTTATAGCAGAGTGAAGAGAACTGTTTTTGATAGCATATCAGAAACACATTACAATCTTTCAAAAACAACAACAACAACAACAACAACAACTTAAAATTGATGCGTCAAAAGACTTTTACAACATTTTTATTTTGCTGTTTTAAAAATTACCTATATATGTGTGAATTGATGGAACGTGATTGTGTATATTTTCTGTTTCTTTCACGCTGACTTAAAATATTTGATGTAGATTTATTTATTTTATAGGAAATCTCGGGAAACGAAAACGGCTTGATTGTTTTTAAAATTAATACATATTTAATGTTTCCTTAATCGTTTTTTTCTCCCCGTGTTAATGCTAATGGTAACATATCTTAAAATACAGTTATCTGTAGAAAATCTCATATTTTCTTAAAATAAAAAAGATAAATTTCATTGATTAAAAGTTTAAATAACAGTAGGAGTTTAATGCGCAAATGTTACAGCTTGCAAAGAACTACTCTCTAACACCTTGCATTATGGAAGAATGATTTAGATAAATTACTAAGATATAACGGGAATGATGGGTAAGACAAATACTTCTGCAACGAAATTTAATACTATAATACTTACCCCTCCCCCCCCACATTTCATTTTTTTAATAGGCAAAATAAAAACATTTTTATTCTTTCCTTTTGAAAAAGATTTAAAATCATGTTTTTTTTTTAAAAAATATTTTTTTCTAAAAATATATTTAAGCCTATTACTTTGCCTACATCTACTGCCATCTGGTTCCAGGTTTTTTTTTTTGTGGACATCTGAAATGAGGGGTAATAGTGAAATCTATATAAAATAAGAATTTTTAATGGTGTAAGGTGTGTCATGGTTATTTCGTGCTTTATAGTCTATGCATTCACATATTTGGCTTTCAAAATGCCTGATCTTCGTGCCTGACATTAGAATACTAACGTTGGGTTTGTGCAAGCTATGAGACAATTAGTGTAATGTCGAAATTGGCAAGTTTAGTAATGTTATTGAATCAGCTAGATTGTTTACTTTTGCTTAATGTTATTAATTTGTTTAAGATATGCATCCAATTATGATAGTTTAATTTAAAAAATGCACACTTAATCAAACATGGTAATAAACAAAGGTAAAATAAAACAATGCATTTATGTAAAAGATAGTAAAATAATAAGTTTACTCAGAAAGGAGAGAGCAAACATGTCTAACTGCTGTGTGAGACAAAAAATGGCTGCCCAAGTTAAGATTTATGATGATGCTTAAAAGATGAAAGTGTATGTGAAAGTTATAAATTCATTTTTTTTATTTAATAGTTTTACAAACTGGATAACTATAATCATGGATAGAGAGTCTATGAATATGAAGAGGCCACATACATGTTTATACTAGAGACCTCAATACTCTTTCTTATTCTGATGTCTCACTTACTGGAGATAGCAAAGTAGAAATTGTACTTAATGTCTACTATTTTAAAAACAGGATTTTCAATCTTTTAAATGACAGGGAAAGGTAATATTACTACTGTTGTGTTTGGCTTGTAATTTATTAGTTGCAAAAAATATACACACATGTTAGGTAATCAAACATATAAATATGGTTTATACAAGTTAATGCTGAGTTAGTCATGCCGAGTAATGGAACTCACTTCCAGCTATATAAGTAGCCTGCCTTGTGAGCTCAAGTAAGAGACTCTTCCAGTTGTACAAGACAGCTTGCCTCGGCTCTAGTTCAGACTTCCAGCTGCAGTTAGACAGCTTGCCTTGGGTTGGTTGTGGATGTAGCAGTTTCCAGTCTTTATGTGGACTTGCCTCACTGCATGAACATCTCGATAATGACTAGAGAAATAACCCTGCTGATGGCAGAGGGTTTATTGGAGAGCACATTCAGTCATTTAGGTTGACAGAAGTAATTGCTGTCTGCTTTGCCTCCAAAAAGGCTGACTATTAATGAAAGATCCCCTACCTTACTGGCAATACTAGGATTTTGTGCAAGAACCTCAAATGAAAAATTTATCCTCATTGGATAGCGAACTGGTGTTAGCCAATCAGGCAAGGAATCTGGATTAGTCCATTTCTAAAGGCAGGGTCAGATATGACAACTATGAAAATGGTAGTAATCAATGAATATATATATATTACAAAGGAAACTAATATCTTTTTGAATGCAACATAGCAATGATTCTGTTTCTCAACATAATAATTAGAAGTATTGAAAGCCTTCCATTTAAATAGAATGCTACTTAAGTCAAAACATAATTATGTTGGATTATATTATTTAATCTTTTCAAATAGCTTCTCATCATCTTAATGTAATAATTCATTTCTGGGCCATTTGTTAACATCTCACTATTAACGTGTGGAATGCTTTTTGTGACATTTGTCAAACTTAATGCTCATTTTTGAGGGTTTAATAGCTAATGGTAATTCTCAAACTTTATTAATAACTGGCAAATGGAATTGTAGAAAATCAAAGATTTCCCATTTTTAACATGAAATTATGCTTCCAAAATTCCGATCTTCTATGCCCCTCTCTTTTGAGATCTTATAGAGAAACTGCACATCTTCCTTTTCCCAATAACATGTTTTCATAAATTTGAATTTTTTTTTTTACTATGCAATAAAACAATAATGATAAAACATTTTTTGATGTAACACACTTTATATACTGAAATATTTCAGGCATATAATGTACATTATATATTTCTTGTATTGAAAAATTTAAGAAATTTAGGATTTTGATTTTATAATATGTGTTATATGGATATTTTTAAGATTTCTATTTTATATTTTATACGTTGAAATATTTGCATTCAAATGAATAGTTTCTATTTTGTAAGTTAAAAATTTTACATTTTTTACATGGAAAGATTTAAAGATATTATACTTTTGATATTACAATATAAGTATTCCCCATCATATAAGGATTTTAGAAATGTTAAACGATTTAAAATTGTTCATTTTATTAAACTGCTCTTATATGTTTTTGAAAGTCTTATATAAAAATATCGCTAAAAAGTTAAAGATGCTCTGAAATATGGCAAATCATAACACTAACTGATATGTTGCTTACTCTTTTTTTAAATATGTCAAAGCGTCAGCCGGGAAGTGAACCCCGGGACAACTGCTTGTAAGGCAGCTGTGCTAACCACTCGGCCACTAATTCATGTTGCTTAGGTTTCTAATGTAGAATGATATAAAATATGTTTAGTGTAAAATCATTTTCATTGCATTGGGCATAAGAAATGAATGAAGCAGAATAGATTTTCTTTAAAAAAGTATCTTACGATTTCCATGAGAGAATCTTACATTCTTACATTATAAAAATCATCTTATAGACACTCTAAAGAGATGTAATATTAATCTCTTTTCATATAATTTTATTTGACTTACTGTCTTTTTATATGTAGGTCTGATGCATTTTTTTTTATGTGTCAAAGCGTTGACTGGGAGGTGAACCCGGGCCAGCTGCTTGGAAGGCAGCTATGCTAACCACTAGGCCACTAATGCTTGACTGGTCTGATAAAATTTTGTAACTCAATTTGCATCCATTTACCAATTTCTGATCTCAACTATGCATTCATTTATATTCCCGAGGAACATTTATTTATTTAAAATTTGCAAACAATTTTAGCAAAACAATTAACAAATAAGTACATTTTTACTTTTATATGATATTTGGTACACTTTATACTACTGCCATCTAGTGGCATTAAATTGTATCTATAATTTCTGGAATTACATAACACTAAAAAGTAGAAAATAAAAAAAAAGTTTAAAGAAATTATTTTATTTGCTTACATGCACTCAGAAGTAAATAAATTTTCTTCAATTTTCAGTTGATATTATGCAACGAAAATAAAAATGTGCCACGTAACGTGAAAGCGGAAGAAAATTTATTTTTTACTTTTTAGAGCACTTAAATTTTTTTAATTTCATTTAGCAAATAAAAACATTTCTTTATATATATTATTGAGAGAATATTATTTAAGAATAAGTTGTAGAGTTATAATTAAATAAGCTATTAACTTTTTGTTTGTAATTTTAATTTTAGAAGCATAGAAAACTTCAGTTTGCTATCTCTTGCCCATTTTCGGCCCTATTTCCCTTATTTTAATCTCATTTTGTAGTAAAAAATGAACTAACTCTATTAATATTTTAATTAAAATTTTTTTGTAGAGGCCAAATATTTTAGACATAAATTTAAATGTCTGTTCCCTATATGGTATTAGAAAATAGGCGATTGTCCATCCACCATTGTTGGTTAGAAGTTTCTGTCATCATCAGAGATCGCTTGCAAAATCTTTCATTCTTTCACAATCTTCCATAATTATTTACATATTTATAATTAATTTTTGCAAAATATTGACTAATACTTTGATTAGATATAGATCTTTATTTAAAAATATTTAATTTTTGAAGAACAAGAGATCAAACACTATTTGTAAATTAATGTATTTGATGACTGCAAGTAGAAAACATCTATTTTTCATAATTATTTATATTTATATCATTATTTTTCATAATCTATTGAATAATAATGTGATTAGATTTCAATTTTTATTAATAAATATTTAATTTTAGAAGAAGAAAAGACAAGAGGAATGAACAATCATTAGTTCTAAGTCGAGAGAAAGCAATGGGACTACAAGTTGTTATTGGTTGAAAAACAATCCTTTTGTTTTACTGCAGTCAATTTTTATTACATTTTTTTATAGTTATGAATTTTAAATTTTTCATTATATTTGAGTAATCTGAATGTAAAATAATTCAATTTTTACAATCTAAATTCAAACAGTTCTAATTATTTACTTTCATATTTTTAAAAACGAAATTGTAACTGACTGAAGAAAAAAAATGATAATTTAATCTAATGTAATAAATAAAAACAATTAGCAGGCAAAATAAAACATAACAAAATAAAACATAGCATCATGAAATGTTAAATACCAGACTAAACATTCAACTAATATGATATTTGTGGACAAATCTCTGTTTTCTAAATTGTTTTATTTACTAAGGCAATAAATCCAAAGCTTGTGTGATTAAAAATGCGAAGGTAAGGACCTCTACAGGTCTATGTAAATTAAATAAATTTATAATTACAAATTGTTTTATATAAAACTGTTTTAACTTTAAGTTGCCAATCTTTTGTTTTTATATTTATGAGTAATGTCATACCACTAAACATCACATGATCACTATCTCATACTAGCACAATAATTGTTATTAAACAATTCAAAATACAGCAAAACTCTCCATATAGTAGTGCCATCTTGTGCTAACAAGAGCAATCAGTGGATGCCAGAAGGCTTGTGCATAAAATCGCTATCTAGTGCCTACTCATCCAATATCCCCAGACTAGTTTCTAGCTTTTGGCCTTCATCAGTGAGGAGCCTTGGATCTGAGAGCACTGCACCTAGATCTTAGGATCTAATGCAACCCTCCAGCACCCACCTTTTAACTCTATTTAACTACAAAACTATCAGAATGAAATTGAAAACACTATTAATATTTTCAACCCAAGCTCAATAGCTTATATAGTCATATGGGTCTGAACTCAATTCAGTACCCATACATTTTGGTGTCTTTGGCTCTTTAACAACCATAGCCACCACTATCCTATTAGGCAGGATTAGTGTTAAACCACTAAACATCACATGATCACTAAGATCTAGGTGCAGTGCTCTCAGATCCAAGGCTCCTCACTGATGAAGGCCAAAAGCTAGAAACTAGTCTGGGGATATTGGATGAGTAGGCACTAGATAGGGATTTTATGCACAAGCCTTCTGGCATCCACTGATTGCTCTTGTTAGCACAAGATGGCACTACTATATGGAGAGTTTTGCTGTATTTTGAATTGTTTAATAACAATTATTGTGCTAGTATGAGATAGTGATCATGTGATGTTTAGTGGTTTAACACCAATCCTGCCTAATAGGATAGTGGTGGCTATGGTTGTTAAAGAGCCAAAGACACCAAAATGTATGGGTACTGAATTGAGTTCAGACCCATATGACTATATAAGCTATTGAGCTTGGGTTGAAAATATTAATAGTGTTTTCAATTTCATTCTCATAGTTTTGTAGTTAAATAGAGTTAAAAGGTGGGTGCTGGAGGGTTGCATTAGATCCTAAGATCTAGGTGCAGTGCTCTCAGATCCAAGGCTCCTCACTGATGAAGGCCAAAAGCTAGAAACTAGTCTGGGGATATTGGATGAGTAGGCACTAGATAGGGATTTTATGCACAAGCCTTCTGGCATCCACTGATTGCTCTTGTTAGCACAAGATGGCACTACTATATGGAGAGTTTTGCTGTATTTTGAATTGAGTAATGTCATACTGACAAAAATAATTTTTAGTTGTTGCTAATTGAAAATTAATGAAAACGTCTAATAACAATTCATTATGAACATAGAAACAATATTTGATTTTGATTTTAAGTAAAAAAAAAGGAAATGTTATTAATCTGAATTATGGAGATATTTATTTAAAAAAAGAGTTGGAATAAGTGGTATTATTTAGACTAGAAATTCTCAACCTGTCAAGCATTGGTGGCCGAGAGGTAGCGAGTACGCTTCCCAGCTGATGCTATGACACATGAGAAATTCTCAATCTGTGGAACACATATTGTTGTTGGTGATACGCAATGAACTTGCAAGTGCCATGATTTATGTTCTGTGAACGAGTGGTGGTATGCAATGAACCTACATGTGGTTTATGAAAGATAAACTATTTACGAAAAATTATATTTATTTAAATAATCTATTCAAATAATATAAAACTGATGTAAGTATTTTCTATATGCCTATCTGTATTTTTATTTTGACATTGAAATATTTTACGAAGAGTAGTGGTATGGAGAAATTTTGATATTCTTTGAATCGTACACAGAATCCAAAAGATTGAGAGCTGCTTATTAAGACTATTATAAATATGTCTAGCTCACATAGTAGAATAAAAATACCATAATTATTAATGTGAAAACACATATATCTTGTAACAGTAAAGGTTTTCTTATACAGATGAATTACAAACAGATCATATAATTCAGATCATGATTTAGAAAGTAGGTCAGTTTTTAAATAGCTCATTGCAAGACATAGACATTTAAAATATTCCATCATAGGGGAATGATAAAGACGAAGACAATATTTTCCAGACTTTCCAATTTCCATGTGATAAGAGTTTGATCAATTTTCCATTCTTATTTCACTGTCTAGTTTCTAGTAGCTAAATACCCATGACTGACAGATATTAGATGATTAACTGAGTTATGGACAAGATATCTGGAAAAAAAGTCTCAAGTCTGTTGAGATAATTTTCAAGATTATTGGGATGGACTTTGAACTCAGATTATAAACATGGTAGCTGCATGCAATATTGTCACATTATGCAGTTGTTTAATCATGAATATACATAAGGAGGGCATATAAATCATTTAAGTATTTACCATTCTGCTTATGTGATATTTTCTGTAATATTTAATGTGCACATTAAATACAGATTAATATATTATGAGAGTTTGAATGTTTGTGAAGAGAATGCAATTATATGCTGTAAGAGAGAGATAAGGCAGACTAAAATGACAAAGTAATGATGTTTGTTTAGAACACAAGAATATTGTATAGAGAGGGAAAAAGAATAATTTTAAAAAGTTGCTCTCATAACAATGACTGATAATTCCATAGTAAGAATCCATAAGATTTGGAAACCACTCATTACCTTTGTCTTATAATGATGAAATGAGAACTTTCATATATATATAAGCAAACAGGAAGTATCTGAAGCTTCCAGTAAGTTACATAACGTAAATAAACTATTCAAAAGACAAATGATACCACCTGCTTCTTATCTTCAGTTATTTCCTGTTCAGTTATATATAATCTGAGTTATTTATTATTCACGTATATATAATTTCTACTGAGTGTGGCTTTTCAGAGATTGGATTTGTTGGTTGGGGTGTCACCTTAAATTCTGTATTCTTAATTTAAAGGTCACCAATTTCATTCTCATGCTAGCTGTCATAGATTAAGCCAGCAACACTTAAAACAAGAGGCGAGTAATACTACTCCAAAACAATGTGTTGTGTACCGAGTGTTTTACTGCTAACAGTTGAGTATAATATTTAAAAAAGTAGAAATAAAATTTAAATTTTTCTAAAAACATTTGACAGTTCAACTAGATGATGGAAATAATCCAAAATATTAAAAATATAATACCATCATTATAAATTTTCATTCATGCCTCATATAACTAAATGTTGGTTCATTATATATATTAGAGACTATATGAAATACTGCGGAAGTACTGAAAACCCCCAACGAGTTATATGTGCATTAACTGTCGGTAAACGTACATTTAACTTCAATTGTTCATTTTATCAAACACTATTTTATAAAGAACAATCAGTTCTATTTCGAACGTAATGTATTTTTTAAAATAAAAATGAGATTTATTTCATAAAAGTTTAAAATTAATACCATTATTCACTCTTAAAATCAACGAACAAAAGTTTTTAACGTAAATTACTTCATGGAATTTATAATTTGTAATGTTCACGGCAATTCCCAATAGAATTAATAGCTTTCATCCTTGAAGTCAAAACTTTTTCCTTCCGACTAATAATTTATTTTCTATCTATTTTTAATGAGTGATTCTAGGTTAATATATATATATATATTCTGGTTAGTGAATACTAGACATTTAACTTTTTTTTTTTGACAGAAATAGACATTTTAAATGTTAAAATAAAAACCAAGTAATACATGCAGCGTGTAAGAGTAATAATTCAACCTTAAATAACCCACGATAAAACATGAATGAGGTTTTTATCTAGCTATTCGAATGGTTGTTCATAAGACATTCAAGCACCACACGTGACAGAGCCGGCTTCTTAAATCTGCCACACATCATTAAATAATAGTAATTGCATATCCATTTGCTGACCAATTGTTAAATGGCTGAGAAAACTCTAAGTATATCACTTCTGATTTTTTCCTGAGTTGTCATTAAGATGCAGATATAATAGAGATTCAATATCAGTTTCACAGATATATTTTTATATTATGGTTTAAGTTAATTTTCTATATAATATTTGTGATTATAGCTTGTGATTATTACTTAAAGCCAATTTGAATCAGGCTTCAAAAACCTCTCCACGACTTTGAGGTTAAATTAATGCCACTTTTTATATTTCTATGTTAATAAGAACTAAAGTATCACATGATCACTATCTCTTATACTAGCACATAATTGTTATTAAATAAGGCCAAACTCTCCATACAGTAGTGCCACCCTGTGCCAACCAGAGTAATCAATAGATGCCAGAAGGTTTGTACATTAGATCCTAAGATCCAGCCGCAGTGCTCTCAGATCCAAGGCTCCTCACTGATGAAGGCCACAAGCCAGAAACTAGTCTGGGGATATTGGAGGAGTAGGCACTAGATAGGGATTTTATGCACAAGCCTTCTGGCATCCATTGATTACTCTGATTGGCACAGGGTGGCACTACTGTATGTAGAGTTTTGCCTTGTTTAAAAACTAAAGTAATTGGAAGCAGATAATTGGTTAAATTTAATAGACAATATTAGGAGATTTCACCAGCTCTTAAAGTATTTATGTAGTAATTGACTCCTATTTCCATATACTGCCTAATTGTTCTGTTACCCTGACAATCAATTTACGATATTCTTTTAGTTTGTTTGAGCAAGAGGGTTATGGTTATGCAATTTACTTCAGTAACTAGTTAGCTCTTAACGTACACATAGATGTATGTTACCACAAAAAACAACAACACTATTGAATTATATACACTATGAAAGTGATTGCATGTGAGACCCTAGCTAAATAATTACTGCTATAATTATAACAAACAATCATGCAAGTGGAAGAAACTGAAAACTTTATATATATGTTATTTAGATAATAAAACTGATTTTTTAGAAAGCTAGACAAATATAATCACATGAAAACAGCCTTTAGTGTATCTAAACCATGAATCTTTGATCTATTGTCAAGACAATCCATATAAGGGCATCCACCTTTTACTTAGGGAGGTTGCCTTGACCATGGATTTTGATAAGCTTGTGACTATTATCATTTAATATAGTATTGATATCATCTATGTTTTTTATTACTTCTTACAATGCTTTTTTACAATCCACTAGGGGCAATCAAAACTGTCAATAGTGGATTGTAAAAAAGTATTGTAAAAAAAGTAATAAAGAACATAGATGATATTAATATTATATGGATTTGGTATTGCAATAAGAAAGGTGAAGTTATCATTTAATATATAGGTAAACAAACTTGTAAAATATCACCAATCACAATAACCCCCTAAAGCATCACCATTTTTTCGCATATGATAGCAACTGATTTTCTTACATTAATATTATTAAGAAGATTAACTTGTTCTTAAAACATTAATAAATTAATTTATTGGAGTTTACATCAATCCAAGTTTGTTTCCTTATATTTCTAAACCTGCTAATTTATTTAATTATATTTTTAGATGTATTAATCATGGTCTTATTAATAAAGGTAATTCTATGTCTTGTTACTATTTACCCATAACAAAATATGATGATATATGGAAAACTTCTGCACTGATGCCTAAGTATCAAGTTAGATTTAATGTTATTAATAATATGTAGATGTTTGGTGGAACTCTGTGCAGATGGTGAAGGACTATCCTGAAATACACTGGATACTGTAGAACAACTGATTTTTACATTCCATGGCAATCCAAGCAATAATAACTTCAAGTTCTGTATTTGGTGCTTATATCTATTCAAGTTTTCTTACATATAGGGCATTAATTTATTGAATTATATACATATAGTCTTCTAAGAGGATCAAAAAAGAAGACAATATTTACCAGGAAGCTTAGTTAGAGAATTTTTTTGTTGTTTTATTCTCTAGCAACCCCCCCCCCCCAATATAAATATTTTTTACTGTCCAATAGTTAGTTGGTTTATTAAATATGTGTAGAAAAGATTATATGTTGGCAAAGAAAATTACAGCTATCTTAAAGAAAACTCGAATTTCAGTCAAATTTAAACCCTAGGTTGTTATCATGACAGGTAAATGTGTTGATAGACGACAATGGCAAAACTACCGAATCGCAAAGGAAGGCAATGCCTGTGGGCCCATAAACTTGAAAATCTATAACAAGGCAATTAAAATATAATCACATGAAAACAATTATTAACTGTATTTTATAAATTGTTGTTGTTAAAGACAATTGTTCAAATCTTAGAAATAAGTACCCAGAATTTTTTTTGGAACAGCTTGCTAGACAATTCAAGTGATTTTTTTTTTTTTATTAAAAGACGATCTTACAGGAAAAAATGACGATTAAGAATTTCTCAGACTTGTTAGTTACTAAATACAGTTGTTTGGAAAGTGAATTTAGTGAAATATATACAGTTTTCTTATTATTTTTTACATTTCAGATAACTGTGTCTAGCATTGAAAGATCTTTTAGTAATTAAAAATAACAAAAAATTATAAAAGAAATTCAAGTGACCAAACTAGGCTTAAAGATCTTGTAATGTTAGTTACAAAGCAGAAGGAAGCATCTAAAATGGACTTAAAATAACTAATTAGTAATTTTGTAAATGCAAAGGTTAGGTTTAATGCCATAATACTTCAAATATAAGTCCCCCGAATTTAAATCGCAGTAGAATTTTAAGCTTGCGGAAAAATCTAAAAATGATTTTATAATTTGTCCAGATATCACGTGATTCTATACAGCTCCTATCAAAGATATACTATACGCATGCGTATAATGTAAAATAAAGACATGATTATTGGGAAGTGCGAGATCGACTTCAAATTAATATGGGTAATAAAAAAACCTCAATATTAAAATACAACCAGATACACAACTGCTGTCAAACAGCAACTGGATTAATTCAGAAAAGTGTGAATGGGGAATCAAGAATAAACTGCTATCAATGATCATAATACTGTGCACATGCGTAGAGCTTAAAGCAAAGGTACGACCATTGGAGAATGCGAGATCAGCAAAAATAAGATGTTAAAATGTTGGTAAAGGTTTACTTTAGCGACCACAACATAAAAATCATATTCGCCCTCTAGTTTTCAAAATTAGAAGTAAATTATTATACGAAAATCTTACGTATATGCTACTATATTACAATTACATTAAAATTTATTAAAATGTAAAAGAGAATAAAAAAAATATTTACGATTTTAAAGAAATTGAAATAATTACACTAGATTGTGTTTTAGAATTTAGAGTCCCATGTGATGCCATTATTCCATCTGATTGGCTGTCACGTAAGCATTTTTAAAGCGTATCTGTTTGAAGGTGTTTAGCTTTCACGTTATTATTATTATTATTATAGATTAATTAAAATAATTAATTTAAATTATTTGAAACTTAAGAATTTAAACTATCTACATTTATAACTTAACAATTTAAACTATCTAGATTTATAGCACTTATTATAAAAAAAAAACATCGGCGTAAGCGAGAAAATAGTCATTGACTGGGCTAATTTTTGTCATGAAGAGTGTCAAATATTTAGACACAAAACCGATGTTTCTCGGCGGAATGGATGACAATGGGGAGCCATTAGTCGTCGAAATCGATGAAACATTGAAAGAGTGTCAAGGAAGTGCTTCTTGACAGAAGTTGCAGATAGAACGGCTGGCACATTGGAGGCCCTAATCCAGTGGAACATTTTACCAGGTACTCACATAATTTTAAATGGCTGGGCTGCGTACAATAAAATCAGCAGACTCAGCAATGGGGTATATATGCATTCGGTTGTCGTCCACCAGGACAACTTCGTGAATCCCGAAAACCAAGACATACATACCCAGAATATTGAGAATATGTAGATGAGAGCTTTATTTTCATCGTACCTCCAAGAATTTGCACTGCTGCCTTTTTCTCCAACTTCCTACTATGCATAGAGTATAATTATGCTTAAAAAGGTAAATACTTTTTTTATTATTATTATCTTTTAGGTTTTTATTATAAATATTTACTGTAATTGTAATATAGGAGTAGATACATAAGATTTAGAATATTTTAGTTCTAATTTTAAAAACTAGATGGCGAATATGCTCTGGTCGCTAAAGTAAACCTTTACCAAAATGTTCACCTTGGATTTAAAACACACTTTACAGCTCCAAAATTTGAATATAAAATGTAGCCTTTATTCGAAGTAATATGGTATAAATATATTTCATTTAATTCTCATTAAATTTCTTTCATCTTTGCTGCAGTCTATTGGTTTTCTTTTATTTCAGTGGTATTTTTAACGCATTATTATTATTTCTGTGGTCACACCTTCCTGAATCTGTTATTGAAACACTGAAGTTTTATAATTTTATATAGTTTTTATTCCTATGTTTCATTCCCTTACCTGCAGGTCCTTGTCAAAAGTATTAAACATGCATTCATATTTAAAAAGTTTTATGACAGTCAAATATGCTTTTTCCTGCTTCTGTTATAAACATATAGAGTATTCGTAATTCATATAAAAATATTTTTTTATCAATAATTTGCTTTTAATTTCTTTTTTACTTTCTGCAATCTACACGTTTGCATTCATGTTAAAAAAAATGTGGTCATATGTTTAATTTCTATAAATATGATATGCATGTAAAAGGTTGAAATATAGAAATAAAAACTGTGTAAAACAAAATTTTATCATTTTAATAACAGATGGACAAAGGTACAAACACACAAATAATACAGAGAAGCTATGAATGCTAAATTAATATAATGACTTTAACATCACATAATCACCATTTCTTATGCTAGCACATAACTGTTATTAAACAGGCAAAACTCTCCATACAGTTGTGCGATCCTGTGCCAACCAGAGTAATCAACGGATGCCAGTAGACACTAGATGAGTAGGCACTAGATGGGGATTTTATGCACAAGACTTCTGGCATCCATTGATTACTCTGGTTGGCACAGGGTGGCACTACTGTATAGAGAGTTTTGCCTGTTTAATAATGACTTTAAGTATATTTTATCCAAAAAAAAGAAAAAAAAAAGATAAATAGACGAACAAAAAAATATTAAAATGTGTAAATTTAATATATTTTATGATGTATGAACAGTCATTTTTCATTTGTCAATGCATATGTATTCATGTTAAAAAAATTAAATTAAATTTAAATAATTTTTACAATATGCCAGAAGCCATTTTTCCATCAACAGACCGCTATATGTTGTTATGTTAGTAATAAACTTTATTCAATTTATGTTAACGGTATCTACATTTCATGTTATCTTTATTATCCTTTCCAAATTTGTGTAATAAAATGCTTTATAAGTATCTTTGCTTAAGCAGTATCCTAAGAAAAGCTAATAACAAATAAGTCTTTATTGATGTTTAGCACTTTCAAGGGCGAATTATGTTCTAATATTCATAGCATTGAGATATGCATAATTTGGGCTCACATGTATCTATATATATGCAGTAAATTTATTTAAATACATACAAATCATATTGCCCATTTCTTCAAAAGGGGAAATAGGATTCCTTCTTATTTATGGCATTACAGTTGTTACCTATATGCTATGCCTCTTTGATTTTCTGCTTAGAGTCATTTTGCTCAATGCATGTGATGTTGGTGGCTATAGGCATGAATGTGTGGCCCATTACATTTTGGTGACTGAGGAAAGTATTCAGTATTATTTCTGGCTTATTTGTAAAGGTAATTGTGTTGATAAATCCTTGTGGATAGGCATTTGCATGATTCACCGCAGTAAATAGCACTGCATTCTGTTTGGGGCATGCAATATTATATATGGTGTGTGGATTTTGGTTGTTATGGGGTTTAAATGTAAGACTAAAAGTTTTACAAATTTTAGAATGTACTTAAAGTTGGTACTGACTTAAAAACATCAAAATAATTAGAAAGATTATAGTTTCTTAATAATAAGACTATTATTATCTTTTTATAAGAGGAAAAAGTTATTGGGGGAAAAAGGAATATAATTGGGGAAATCGTTAATTGTGATGAAAATTCCCGTTTTTATTTGAAAAATAAAAATACAAGTTTTTTTTTTCCTCATTTTAATTTTTTTTTCAGTAAATAAATTCGATAAATTATATGTAAATGTGTCCTTCAATTTATTATTAATAATTTATTATTTTTAAAATTTTGTTATACAATATTCTTAATTAACATGCATATTATATATATAAAGACATCTGAATTATAGATATGTGTGTGTGCGTGTTAAAAAGTACTGTACACCTGCAGTTTAATAAATAATACATAAACTATTCTTAGTTTTATCAACAGAAAGTGAGTTATTATGGTGATGCACAATGTACATGGGGGAGGGGGGCTTGGAACAGAATTTAGCAGTTATTATGGCTCTAGTGGTATATATTATATGTATAATTCCTTGACCATACAGCTATTTTAATATTGCAACCAGGAATTGGTTTTTATTAGAAAATACAGCTAAATAATATTACACAAAAATTAAACACAAAAAGTTAATTCCATATCTAATAAAGCAAAAAAATCTTATAGGCTAATAATTTCTTTTATATGGAGAGAGTTCAACCAATCAAATTGCTTGCCTATTCTTCCAAAAGAAAATCGTAATTATTTTATTATCAAAATTTTATGAAAACATTTTAAATAGTTAATTTTATTTCCAATTCTACATATTGAAAATAAAAATAACTTACTTAATTTTTCCAAAAAAAAAACAAAAAAACAACAACTTTATAATTATTTTATCAAAACATTAAATACTGTAGTTCATTTTTTTTAGATTCATTCATTCATTCATTCATTCATTTATACAGGTTAAATACAAATGAAAATATATTTATACAAATGCAAATGTTATTCTGCTCCTACTAAGCATTAGTTGTGCTTTTATGTAGAAGAAAATTGTCATAATAGATTACGTATTTAAATTTTCTTTGATTTTAAACATAATACAAAATATGCTTATGATAACAAAAAATTACATTTCAATAATATCTTAATTGTATATAATAAAAATATTGATTGTATCATATTATATACCCATATATATGCGAACTAATTTTTTCCTTTTAATATATTTCTTAATTTGATTTTTTATTACCCTAAAATGTTGCAAACTTTTTAATTCAATAGGTAAATTATTGAATAATTTAGCAGCATAGTGATTTCTTATTCTAGTTCCATATTTTTTACAATATTTTGAAACTATGGTGTATCAATTTTTCTTAAACCCATTTCAAACTGTTTTATATAAAGTTTTTGAAAGAATTATCAATTTTTTCCCTCTATAATTATATATTCAAGAAGTTCATTGAATAATAAAATATTATTTTTATCTAATTTTTTTATATAATTTTTTTCTCTTAGATTAATTTTTTTTTTTTGCAATAAGCTAATCTATTAATATCAGAAAAGTTAGCAAAACCATAAAGTTATTAAAACAGGCAAAACTCTCCATACGTATTGCCATTCAAATGAAATGATGATCATGTGATGTTTATTGTCTTAAAACCGTAAATTGTTATTCCATATTTCAATAAAGATTCGCATAAAGATTTATATATAACAGTAAGAATATTTAAAGGAAACATATCTCTGATTTTGTAGAATATTGTTATTAAATATTTAAATTTACTAATATGCATATTAATATAATGTTTCCAAGACATTTTTCATCTATTATCATTCCATGATATCTAATATATTTTACTTATACTACTTTTATACATTTATTAACATTATATATTGCATTATTATCATATATGCAATTATATAAATGTTGATGTATATCAAAATTTTATATTTCATGTAAGAAAGTATATTAACATATATTTTGGTTTTTCTCTATTTATATAAATTCTTTTGTCAAAGCACTAAAGGACAATTTTGTTCAAGTTTTCTTGACATTTTTTAATTGCAATATTAAAAGGCAAATGAAATTGAGAATGCTCTGATGAAGACTGCTGGATAGTTGAAACTGTCAGAAAAATAAATTTTTTTTTTTTGCATTTAAAGTTTATATGAGAGGAGTTATTATAAGCAATATATATGAATATTAATATTATTTATACTCATAGTAACGATACCATCTGCATATTAATCCTTCAGTATTAAAATTTCCTAGATCATTTATAAAAAGTAAAAACAACAAAGAATCTTGACCAACTTATTATAATTTTTTTACTCATTACTTAATACATTAGATATTTTTAATATATCTATTATTAATATAATTTTTGAAAAACTGAGCAATTTTCTTTTAATTCTATAATTTTCTAAATTGTGAATTAATTATTTATGAAAAGCCTTATAAAGAATCTAAAAAAAATAGTTACATATGTTTTATTTATGCATTTTTAATTATATCTGCAAAATTCTCCAATAATTAGTTGTGTTTCTTCTATCTATAAATCCATATTGATTTTTATTAAAAAAGTTATTTTTATTTATTTATTTTATTCATTATTTTATAAAATATAATTCTAATATATAAGGGATTCAAACTCAGACTTTCACATGACACTCAACTTTCCATGCCATCTCATATTGCTGAACCACCTGATCATACACATGTTGAAAAGATGAATAATCACCAATATATGTATTTCATGCTAAACCAGCAATCATCAGTTGGTCCAGATTACTATCTCAACACATATATACAATCAGTGCTCAGCTTTATATTAAGATAGCCAATCTTCATACTTTAATGGACAGGCTTCAAACTACTCCAACCCACAATTCTTCAGCAATTCATTTCATTGAAAATCTGATGATGGAATCTTCAAAGCCATGTTAGTGCCAAGATTGTCATCCTACCCATGTTCTATCATATATATATATAATAACTGAATCTTTCCATAATTCACTTCAAAAACCAATTACCTTTTACATCAAAGAATGTTTTAATGAGTATCAGTATTTCTTTGACTCTTCTTTTTAATTCATTTCTTTTTCATAAAAGATAACATCTGCATTGCCAAATAATATTTTGACTTGTATTCAGTTCATCAATATGCAAAGTTGACTTATGTTACCTATTTTTATTTCTTCTCTTATGAATTTTAACTCTTTCATAAAGTCTTAATTTAATTTGACTTATATAAATTTTCTGACAACTGCAAGAAATGCTATAAACTATACCAGGCATAGATTTGCTATCGAGTGATTGTTTTGAATTATTTAATACTGAATTTAAATCAAGGTCTTTCTTCCAAGTCATTGTCATACCACCCACT
Organism: Epiperipatus broadwayi; assembly: GCA_028023455.1. Classification (NCBI taxonomy): domain Eukaryota; kingdom Metazoa; phylum Onychophora; class Udeonychophora; order Euonychophora; family Peripatidae; genus Epiperipatus; species Epiperipatus broadwayi. Next base: position 4,189,332 of record JAQFVV010012484.1, read on the forward strand.
AAATGACTATTCTTATAAACCAATTTTTAAATTGATGACTTAAATGGTAAAGAAATAATCTCTTTATTCTCACTTACAATTAATTTTTTTATACATCCTATAGGTATTTTCATTAAATATATTATTTCTAATAAATTCATGATTATAAGCTAAATCAATATAATCAGCATCAACTTGACTCCTCTACATATTATTAAATCATCTATTTCTATAACAAAAATTCAATCAAGAAATTTTCTTACGAGTAAATGGCTAATAACTGTCTGGATTTATCATATTTCTTAAATTTTTTTGCTTAATAAAATGACTGCAAACTAAAACATTATTAACTTTATCAAGGCTTAAATCTAAAAATTTTAATTTAGCAAAGTCAAAAGTACCCCCACCAGTAGCAAAATTAATATTAAAATCAAAAGCATTCAATCCATCAAAAAAAGTCCTTCAATTTACCTTCCTGTATAACAAACAAACAATCATCAACATATTAACAAATAATTTTAAAGGAACAGAAACATGATTAAAAACACTTCTCTCTAAAAAAATAATACAGACAGAACATTTATGGAGAAATGACAATAACCAATAACTCACCCCTCTCTAATCCTTCAAAACACATTAACATTTACACAACAAATGCAAAAAATACAACAATGCATTTGAGTGTTAGACATCTTTTTTATGTAGAGTTTGACTTAGTTTATTTGTACTTACAACCGTACAAATAGCATATATAAGTGATTTAACCTGCTGAAGAAGAAGCTGTCAGTAGTAACCAAAAACAATTAAATGGCCTTGGGTTTGAACCCTGCAATCCCAAGATAGTTGCTCCGAAGCCAACAATTATAAAAGAAAAATAAAGGAGGCGTATTTTATTATCAGTGATAACAATGCCATCAATAGACGTGACGTGTTTTGCTATTTCAAGAAAATGGAAAAATTAATTTGCATATGCATTTGCATACATTATTATTTAGTATAATTACAGCAATGGCTTATAACCTATTTTGGCCATGAATATGAGGAAAAATCTCGAAAGTACTAGGCCTAGATTAATTTGATTTAATTGTTTTTGGTTACTACTGACAGCTTCTTCTTCAGTGGGTTAAATCGCTTATATATGCTAAATACATTTTTTGGGAGAAGTATTTTAAATTATTAGCAGTACAAATATAATATTTTTAAATTTATTCTGCTGTATACACATAATCCTAAAAATTTGAGTTAAATACTAATTAATATTGTGAAAAAAAGAAATTCAGTGTTACATAGAATGCACACATGCAAGATGTTTCACACCCTTTCTACACAGTTGGATAATTATAAAAAATTCAAGTGATTTTTTTATTAGTATTTGTTTTTATTTTCAGAATATCCTTTTAATTTTTACATTAAGGCAGAAAACTGCATTTAGCAAAAGTATCAATAAATAATAGTAAATAGTAAATAGGCTTTATTCACATAAATGCACCATATATTTATATATAACGTTCTTTTTTACAAGGGAGACTTGGCAGAATGCACGTTCGAGAGCTATGATTCTGGTGAACTCTACTAAAAATGCACTTAACTGTGACCAAGTTGCATAAAAAACATAAAAAACATTTTATGTTGCTGATGTGAATCAAATTAAAAAATATATAAATATTATTCAGCTTTTATAAATAAAAGCATAGGTCAGTCATGCTTATAAATAGGAACATTGCTACAATAAGTCATGTGACAACTTCTCAAAAAAGTCATTTAAATAAATTTGCAACTGATGTCTGCTTCCTTGCATAAATGCCTATCTAGAAAATAACCTTTATTTTTTTTACCTGATGAAATGATTGGCATTGTTATAAGAAAGTTATCATAAGTTGCAAATTTATTTGATTCTTTGCAAATCTGACTTATGAGTGATCGATCATAATAACATTTCTACTTCTAGACATGAGCGCCCCCTGCTTTTTATTTGTGAAAACTGAAAGAAAATAATTTTTTAGTACATTTATGTGAATAACAATATTTTCTTAATTTTTTAATATATATTTTCTACTTTTTAAAATTTATATAGCAAAATTCTAAAAATATATCTTGTCATTGGAATACGTGTATGTGAAAAGTTTAAAGTAGATTGGAAATTGGGTGAACATTGAGTTAAAAGATTCTACAGACAGACACACAGGCAAAAAAACAACCCCAGAGTAATTCAAATAAAAATCAGGTAAAAATGTTCTACTAAATAAAACCACAATTTATGAAAATACTACAGTGAACATCATGGATTGTTGTTAATGGATGTAAGCAAGATGTTTCAGAGACCTGTGATACTCATCGGCACTATTGACTTTCCTCAACTAATCTACATCTAAAAGTAAATATTTTCTAACAAAACTGATCTGATGAAAATATTTTGTGAAAAATAAATCATAAATATTTAAACGAACTCATTTTTTAAATCTAATAGAAGAATGAATAAGCTTGAAATTTTTTGCAGGGGCTCTTGTACTGAGAGAACTAAAAATTACCAATCAGCAACATATTAGATAGAGTTTCAATGTCTGGCGGCTACTTTGAAAAAATGATCCGCACAAGGTTTTTTAAATTAATATATCAATATTATTTTAATTCCAAGTTTTTGCCAACAAATATATGCAAAACTGACAAAGTAGCATTGCAGGTAGCCATAAAGAAATGATGTGATGTCATGTGACATGGGTTCTTTATCAAAGTCAGGAATCTCTCAAGTACTATGCTCAGAGAAACCTGTTAACCACCTTACTTCCCTTTTCCATTCACCACACTGTTTTTCCTATATTCTCTATTCTGCTCCATCCCATTTTCACAACATCATTTTTGTCCACTCTATGGCCTTTATATGTAGATCTCCCCTTAACTTTTTACAAACCCAGCATAAAAACCCAAACCCACTTTCTGTATAATCACTTTGTTTATATTTATTCTCCAACAATTTAATTATTTGTACTCTTTCTGCTGATAAGCATTTACATTCAATTAGCAGATGTCTAATATTTTCCAAGCCTTCCTTACATAACTTGCAAACTAAATCACCACATTTCTTCTCCATTTATGTGTATATTCCCTTGTTGCTAACGATCCTGTTGGGTCCTTAAACAGTAGACTACTTTTCTTGCTATTATCATAAATTAGCTCAGACCTAATATTCTGTTCTACTTCTATATATATTTGGAATCTTTTTTATTCTCTATACTAGTTCTCCAGCTCCCTATTTATTTATTAATGCATCTATTTTTCTATTCCATTCTTTGATACTAGAACTCTCAATAATGCTTCTAACACACTCATCACATCTTTTGTATGAGTATACTGACATAAAGTCTTTATCTAAATCTTTTACATATGGTACTATCTTTCTCACCTATCTTAATGCCTGTCCTTTACTTGTAACACAATTAAATACTATTTTGGCTATATTCTTACTATTCATAAATTGCAATCTACTAAACATGTTCATTTTGCTTTTTGCATCTCTCATATAAAAACTTTACTATCCTATTTCTCCTTGAAGTTTTTATAGGGGGAAGAGGCAGCAAAATTGGCTATGATAAGAGTATCAAACTCTCCATGCAGTACTGCCACCAAGTGCAAGCCTTCATAATCAATGGATATAGGAAGGTTTGTGCATAAAATCTCTATCGAATGTGTACTCACCCAACACCCTCAGACAAGTTTCTAGCCTGTGGCTAAAATGAGCTTGAGTTGGAAACCATTATGCTGATTTCATCTTAGACTCCTAACTTTATAGTTACGGAAATAGGTAAAAGGTGACTGCTGGAGGATTGCATTAGATGCTAAGATCTAGATGCAGTGCTCTCAAATCCAAGGCTACTCACTGATGAAAGTCATAAGCTAGAAACTAATCTGGGAGAGTTGGATGAGTAGGCACTAGATAGGGATTTCATGCACAAGCCTTCCTACATCCATTGGTTATAAAGGCTTGCACTCGGTGGCATTACTGTTGGAGAGTATGTGAAATGGTGATCATGTGAAGTTTTGATGATTTTAAAATGAGCTATGCAAAGATTCACATAATTCTTAGGACCTGTTCTTGCCGTTGTTTTCTTCAGTGGTTTTGTATGATAGGCTGAAGTGGAACACTTTAGCAAATGTTACTATAATTATGACTTCACGCTAAAGATTTTAGAATCGTCACCTGAGCGATATTAAATAAATAAAAACTCAGTTGAGTTAATTAAACTGAAAATATTATGCTCAGTCGTACTCTACGGTCTTTAATTGCCAATCTCGAATAACTAACCATTCGATTATTCTATATTATATAAGCACATGTGTGTTTCTGATTTTAATTAAGATTTGCATATTAAAATAATTTTGAAACAAAGATTTTAGAGACGGGGAATTATTATTACTATACCAGATTTTGCAATTTTAACAAATTAGTATTTTTTTTAAAAAATTAAATTAAAAAAAAAAACGTACTTGTAAATTTTTAATTAAATGTGCTAATTTTTTATTATAACTGACATCGATCTCATTAATATACTCTTTAATATAAGCATTTTGACAATAAGTTTCATTATGCATAAGCACTCTGGTCTAAGTGATCAAAGCAAGGTCAAGTAATTACACGATGTTAAAAATGTTTTCACAAGTCAAAACATCAAAAGTTAATGAAATAATTTAAAGTACACGCGTAAAAAAAAGTTTTATAAAGCAGCGAAGCAGAGATTAAAGAATTTTTAAGTCTGCTAAAAATCTTGTTAATTAATTATTTAAACAAAAGTACTTTTAACGATATTAATACCCTGTTGTAAATTTAATAGATTTATGATGAATCTCTTCGCGTTTAAAATATGGCGATTTTTTTTTTTTTTAAAACGTAATTTAATGCAAAAGTAATTGAAAGATATGCGATTACATAAGAGTGCGGAATTTGATGAAAACTTCAATTTTTAAAGATGTGAAAAAACTGCTTAAAGTAAGGCTATTCCAACTTATATAATCCAGGGTCCTCATAAAAAAAACATCCGAGGGTTGCAAACAAAATAATAAATACAATACATAATAAAATTATAGAAAAATCTTATCTTCAATTAGTGTTGTTATCTTTATATAAACTCAGAGTGAACACTGATTCGTGCAGGTATGGTTAATTATTTTATTAATGTAAATCCATCTGCTATGTCGTTCACTTTACATGTTGGCTAAGTATAGCATCTAGTTGCTATTAAACTATTAAAGCAAGGGACTTCAGGGGTACTCATCTAATATGCTGAATACTTCCAGTGTGGCAACTTGCCGCGTGTGTAGCTATAGTCACACCTCCAGCTGTACCGTAATAACTTGCTTGTGTCAGGTTTAATAACTGGTAGCTTTTAATTAAACATGAGCCTTCCTCACTGCATTAAGAGTATTGAGGATAGAGTGTGTACTGATGTTCAGTTCTGACAATTATATGGTTGTTGTCTGACCTTACCTCCAAATAGAGTGCCAATTTATAGCCAGGTTCTCATCCTTAATAGGAGTAAACCGATTCAGAGCCTTTTTACCTATTGGCCTGTTTCTTCATTGACTATAATTTTATCTATATGGTTCATAGTGATAAATGCTAAATGTGATCAAGAAACGATTGAAATTTGGATAAGTTCATTACTTGAAGAGAATTTGAGCTATAATATTTCCTCTTCCTGGTTAAACATAACCCCAGGGAATATCATTGAGATGTATTGGCGAGCATTTAGTCACTTCCTGGCTTCTTCAAGTCTGGTTTTACTATCACCAAATTCAGGATCTTTATCAGTAAATATGGCATCTCTATTTATAGTTCTGATTTAGTCAACCATGGATATGGTATCTTCATCAATAAGTTCAGCAACTTTATTAGCATATATGGTGTCTTTGAATCTTGTAGGCTAGTGACCCACAGATCAGGCTTAGATATTCTCTGTGCATGTGGGGTTGCTGCCTGCAATCCATTTAATACCTTAGTCATAGCTGACAAAACCCATTTGATGGCGCCACTAAACATATGGCATAGGAACTTGGGTACCTATTTACATTTTATTTTCATCATGGTTGCCAACTAGATTTAATGACTGACAAGTTTGTCCTAGAGTTCTGATTCAGTTTATTATCAATCATATTTGGGGAGACTTTTTGAATTTTATTTTTTGTGAATTGGTTCACTCTAATCATGGTTTAGCCTCAATGACTGAACCAGTCACAGCCTAATAGATTGCTGTGTTTACCAACTGATGCTACAAGAGGCAAATAAATTGGTTTTTCTTGGTATTGTAACATTGACCCAACAATAGTATTTGATTGTCTTGGTTATCACTAATTTCTCTACTGCTAGGATGCAAGTGATGATTACCTTTTCTATTCTGATTCTAACATGTTACAATGGACATTATAGACCCAGTATCCATATCCATGGTTATTGAGTTGGTATCTGTTTTTATTGTTATTGGTATATCATTAATAATAATTCTACATTTAAAGGTTGAATTAATGCCTTTCATATCATTTATATGGCAATTGATTTTACATTGCCCTTTTTTTAGAATGGACTTGTCCACTTTTCTCTGAATGATTTTTCCTTTTTTAAAACAAACAGCTTCTATATAATTTGCATGCTTGCAATATCTACAAACTATATCCTGATGTAAACATTTGGTGTGTGTGTGTTTTGGTTTGTCATGTCTATAACAAACTCTCACAGTGTTAGTAGATGATTTCTTAAGCTCATTCTCATCAGAAACTTTTTAGGTAATTTGGTGTTTGAATTCACAGTCTATTTTTAGGTAATGGAACTGTCTGAATCACTGTAGATTTAAACTCTCACTTTCTCTCCTACTCTTTCTGCACAGAGATTGAAATATGCATTATTTCAGGGATTTTGGACAAAAAGACCTGATAGCAGACATGCGCATTGTCTAAATCAAGATGAACTGAAAATCTGTTCACTTGCAAATTGTTAGGAGTGTTGCTAATTTTAATTTAGACTTCCCTCCCTATAATTTAGTCAATATTTTGGATAGCCTAGATCAGATACTTTTAACCAGCCAATTTTAGACATTCTAAAAGTTTTTACACCCATGATTTAAAAGCTTTGTAACTCTGGTGGGTTCATGAGAGCCAAATTGTCTGGCTTTACCAAATCTGTTGTGTTTATTAAAACTCAGAATAAAGGCAGATTCATACAAGTGGTGGGTAAATATTTTATTAATGTATTTACAATATGTATTTACAGTTGTAATTAATAATTTGTAAAATGCATACTCATTATGTATGTAATATATATTAAGGCTATAACCTTAAGACTATGCCCCTAAAATGTGACAGTAGGGACGTCTACTAATCTAAACACAAGATTAATGACTATAAAAGATAAGAGTGGCCTTGTCTTTTAAAGTTGTTAATCTTGTGTTTAGATTTGTAGAGGTCCCTACTGTCTCATTTTAGGCACCTAGTATTAAGATTATGATCTTAATATATATTAAATATGTATTTACATATATTTACAATATATTTTACATTAAACATCTGCTATATTGTTTAATGTTCATCTGAATGCCATGCAATTATTGAAACAAAAACTTAAATTGCTTTTTTAAGTGCATTTAATACTTCCAGCTATGCTGTGGCAACTTGCCTCTTGTCAGGTTTAAAATTTAGCAACTTCCAGTTCAATGTGAACTTGCCTCTCTACAGTAACAATATTATGGTCAGCATCCACACTGCCTTTCAGCTCTGATGATTATATAGATGGTGTCTGATTTTACCTACAAATGGACTCGATATAGCTGGGTCTTTTTCCTTAATGGGAACAATAAACTTTTCATTTATTGGCTTGTTTCTGCCATATATATTTAGCTATTGGTCTTTAATGATAACTGCTGAATCCAATCAAGATTGAATTTGAACATTATCTGAAGGTCAGTTGAGTCATAATAGTTAGATGTAGCAAGTGAAAAATAGAAAAAAGAAAAGTTGTGGGGTTAATTGAAACAATAGACCAAATATAATATTATTAAGAAGATTATTAAAAGACAAGCTATAATCTGAGCAGAACTGTGCACGTATTTGCCACGAATCCCCTAAGCATGCACATTGGAATAAAACAGCAGAACACCATTTCTCTGACATGTATTTGAAAAATACAGTAAGTATACAGTGTAATTATAAACTTATACACTTTAACTCAAATTACTGTAATTATGAATATGCCATAACTATATTGAGAAACGTTTTCTTACAGTTTGTTTTGTTTTATTCGCTTAGTGGACTTTTGACTCCTAGGAGTCATAGAAGTTACATAAATTGTCAATTAGGAATGGGTATGTATATGTTGTTATTGCACATTTGTAAAAAATTAAAATATGAGCTTTATTTAGGGAAAACAGGCCATCTTTTTAAGAGGTTATGCATGATTCTTTTTTATAGACTCATAGGAGTTGAAAGTCGGCTAAGTACATAAAATAAAACAAACTGCAAGAAAACTTTTCTCAATACAGTTACTAAAATTAGGAGCGTGTGAAGCACAAGAGAGAGAAGCTATAATGCATACAAATTATAAGACTATAAAATAATGAGCAGCTTAGCGCTTTCGAGGCAAATTGCCTCATTTTCACAGCAATAATAATAAATAGAGCAGAGAAGAGTGTTCGCCTTGAAAGCGCTAAGCTGCTGATTATTTTATAGCCTTATAATTTTGTACTCATTGCAGATTCTCTCTCCTGCGCTTTACACACTCCTAATTTTATTCTAATTATAGCAAAAGAAGTTTAAAAACTTAATATTTTATAATACAGTTACTGTATATTTATAATTAAGTATAGAGTGATATACCATTAGCGATAAAATATCGAATAAGCATTCAATTCAAATTTTTATTTTTTCATTTGAAAAAGTCAAACTCTCTAGGTCACACAGATCTACCTGTAGGCTATGTAATTGTTTAAAAAAATTTGGAAATGATTTTATTCCCTTTTTCAGTATAAAGTTTAATGTGATATTTCATGCTATTTCATAATTGCAAATGTAATAATTAAATCTTTGTATTATGCTTGCTATTTTATTTTTAAAAAATTAAGGTATAATAATAACATCAGCAATAACATAACAACAATAATAGTAAACAAAAGGTTTATTGTTTCAGAAGTTCAAAAAAAAGTTTGAGGACCAAAAATTACAGTTGGAATCACATGATTAATAGACTCAGAGTTTTCTCTTTTACCACTATACTAAACCACACAGGACTTCAAATGAATGTAACATTTTAGATTTCACCTTTTGTCCAGTTGGTATAAAGCTATATTACCCTTAGTCCAGACCATTTTTCTAGGTTTTCTTTTGTTAATGAGGACTAGGGTTTACTGCTGGAGATAAGACATGTATGTGTTATGACTACTACATTTTATTCTTTTTCACTGTTCAAACTAATAGCCTAAAATTTTAAATAACAACTAAAGTTTTGTATCTAAATTCACATGTTTTTGTAGTTATATAGGTCATCTGGTGTCTGATGATTATTTAAGCTTATTTAAGATACTTTTCGATTACTCAGGTTTACAGTAGATAACTCAAGAGTAGAGTGAAAAGAATCTCATGGAAGCTGATGAGTAATGACATAGTTCTATATCATCCATTTTCTATTATCTACTTAGACTTACAGCAGATAGTTGTAGAGAAGGGTGAAGAGAGTTGTTTCTAGAAGCTTATGAGTGATATTATAGCAATATATAATATGGTGTCCATTGATTGCTAAGGTTGACAATAAAGTGCTCCAGAGGTAGAATGAAAAGAATGATTCTTGGAGGCAGATAAGTGGATAAGTGTCCATTGATTACTCAGCCTTACAGTACATGATTTGAGTAGGGTTGAGAACTATTCTTGGAAATATACTATTGTATCACAATATCATCTGGTATCTTGTTTACTCAGGTTATAGTAGATGGCTCTGGATGTACACATTGAATATTACGCAGGAATCATATAGAAATATACCATCTGCTGTTCATTGTGATATTATAGCACTATCCATCTGGTGTTCATTGATTACTCGGGCTTATAAGGGTCTAGAATAGGCTGAAGAAGACTGTTCATAGAAGTGAAAGAGTGATATGATATTATAACATATCATCTGATTATCTTTGATTTTTCAGACTTACAATAGATGGCACTAGAGCAGAATGAAAATAAACAATTTTTGGAAGCATATGAGTGATATTATGGCACTATATTATCTGATGTCTATTGATTACTCAGGCTGACAGTAGATAAAAAAAAGATAAGAAAAAAATAAAAAAGATAAGGGGAATTTAGATATAAAGGTCATAGTGCTGACAAAGATTATGTTGTAAAAATGGGATGGAGCAGAGTGTGGGAAACTTAGATTGGGGAATGGAAGGTAAAATGGCTAACGGGTTTCTCTGTGTATGGTTGCTGAGAGATTCCTGAATTCATTTAAGGAGGTCACAGTACATAACATCACATCACTTCTTTCAGAAGCATATGAGTAGTTTACATCAATATATGATCTGATATCCATTGATTACTCAAGCTTACAATAGATGGCTCTAGAGTAGAACAAAGAGCTGTTTGGAATTAATGAATAAGCTTATGAAAAAATATCATGTGATATTGTTGATGTTTTTTTTGATAAAAAAGGTAGTTTTGATTTTAGTGTATAGATATAGAGTAGTAAATAAAATCAAGTCATACATCATATGACTTGATAAGCTTGTATTACAAAATAAAATAATGAGCGTGCTAATAGCTTTAAACAAGCTTTATTGATAAATGGCACAAGAGAAAGCATTTAAAATCTCTTAGCCCATTAGCTTAACACTGGTTTGGGAATGGGGATAATTTTAGATAGAGATTTTAAATGCTTTCTCTTGTGGCATTTATGGACAAAGTTTGTTTAGAGCTATTAGCACACATTGTTTTATTTTATCGACATAGAGCTATAATTAAATAATTGAATAGCTTTACTGGTTGAGGATTTCATAGTAACTTTGGGCACCAGAAATTCCAAAATTGAAATTGATCCAAGAATTTTAGACCCCAAGTCTGTCTTCCAAATAAGACTATAAAGATAGTATACAGATTAATAATTGACTACGAATATTGATTAATTGGAATGGAATAGATTGCTCTTGGTAAACAAAGCAATATGGTTGTAATTATAGTTTATATTAATTTACTTTCAGAATTTAAAATGTTTAAAAAATAAGATGGAGGATTGGTGATTGAATATTTAGATATTTATTAGGTATAACTTATTGGATTTTTATTGGGTATCAAGATGGATGCTGTATTACTTTATAGGAAATGCTAAGGATTCTTCAACAGGAAGTGCTAAGGATTCTTCGTACTATATAGTAGTATGAAAGCATTATATCTATTATGATTCTAAGTACTTTCTATTGATAAAAAATAATTCAGTTTTGCACGAAAGTATAATTGAAATGTGACATATACATTGTAAATAATTACAAGAAATCAGTCACATGATCACTATTCTTTATGCTTACACAGAGGCTAAAGTCTCCATAAACTAGCACCACTAGTGCACACCAGAGTAATCAATGGATGCAAGAAGGTTTGTGCGGAAAATCCCTATCTAGAGCCTATTCATGCACAAAGCTTCTTGCATCTATTGATTATTCCGGCTTGCACTGGTGGCAGTACTGTATGGAGGGTTTAGCCTCTGTGATCGTGTGATGTTTAGTGAGTTAAAAACAATTTAGATGATTAAATAATTTATACAAGTATAAAAAATAGCTTAATATATGAAATAGAAATATTTGCATATTGCTATCTGAAATTCAAATATAAAAAAATCATTATCAGCTGCCATTACGTCATTTCAGCAGCGCCATCTGTAAAATAAATATTAAATCCGGATATGCTTTATTCGGACTTAACGTTTGTTTGCATGTAGCACTATTGAAAGACCATAATGATATGTGATAATGATTTATATATATATTATTAATAATTAAATGTAGTCATTCATAGTACAGAAATTTATAAAGATAATAAATTTATATTAGTAGCGTTTTCATATAAATAGTTAGTACTGTTTTTAAATCTTATAGACATAATCTCAAGCTGTTATTAGATTATCATCGAAGTTTAAATACTTTGACTATTCATAATAACGTTTTTAGCAAGGCAAAAGATAAGAAAGATAGTATTTGATTTTTATGATACTTAGCATTATGTTTTAAACTTATTGTTCTCTATAGTAATCCTATAATTAATTGCCGGGGGGGGGGGTAATTTTTGATGGGAGTTTGCTGTGTAAAACAAATTTTGGTTGTCATATCAACAATACTTTAATTTAATGTTGTTTCTATTGAATAGAGTTCTAATTAATTACATAAGTTAATTAATTTAGATTCTTAAATATTTTGTTCCTTTCAATTCAACTACAGTTCTAATTAATTATATTAATTAATTATGATTTTGTTTCTTAGATAATTCGAACTTTTGTTTGCATGCGGTATAAAACTGTATCCCACCTTTTATTATTAGAATGGTTAGATTATAAAATGTAAATATTTATTTAATAAAAATTCAAGGTCACAGGAATTAAGGCTTATTATTTTGGCTATTTTTTGAATAACAACAGCCAGTGAAAATTTTAATGGGTTGCTATATATAGAATACAAAAACAAAACAAAGTTTCTCAAAATGTAACAATTAGTGAGAAAATACAATTCATTTTATATGTTCAGCAGTGTTGTTTATCATAATGCAGCATTAAATATCTGTAATATATAAATAATTACATTACTTTATTAGACATAAAGTAATGTTTGCCTGAAAGTTTAGGATGATGGTATTTTGGTAATAAACCACTAGACATCACATGATCACCATTTCTTATGCTTGCTCAAACTGTTAAAACAGAGGCAAAACTCTCCATACAGTAGCGCCACTCAGTGCAAGCCAGAGTAATCAGTGGATGCAAGAAGGTTTGTGCATAAAATCTCTATGTAGTGCCTACTCATTCAGTATTCCCAGACTAGTTTTTAGCTTGTCACAAACCTTCTTGCGCCCATTGATTACTCTGGCTTGCACTGAGTGACACTATTGTATAAAGAGTTTTGCCATTGTTTATTTTGGCAATAATTATATATTAGACTATTTCCATCATCTAACATTAAATATTGAATGTCTTTAGAATCAAACTTCATTAAAAAATTTCAAATACATTCAACTGTTAGTAATAGCACACATATTAGTATATAACACAATGTTTCGAGTTGTTTGAAGATCATGCTAATAGTGTCACTTGTTAGGCTAGCAATACCTGAAGAAGAGAAGGGAATAGCACCTGAAACGTTGCATTATGTATTAACTTGTGTGCTGTTAAAACTTTGAATGTATTTAAAATTAAGTTTGATTTTTTTCTAAAATCATTCAATATTTAATATTAAATGATGGAAATAGTTCAAATTACAATTACTAGATGTAAAGTAAGATTTATCAATTTCACTTCTCATAAGCATCAGCATATAAATTTCAAAATATTTTGGGAAGCCTTTATTTCATAATCTAAAGGATTAACTGAATAATTATAATTATTACGCATTCAACCAATGTCAAAACATAAGTTATAATCTTTAATATGTTGCCATTGCAATTATATAATATTGCAGATACTACTATTATTTGTAAACCCAAATAAAATTTAATTTTCTTGTGTCCAGTGCTTATGCATAAGCTGCAATTGTTTTGGTATCTTGAGTAACCCTAATTTTTGGTGAGTTCAGTGATAGAAGACTTTTAATGTTGTTACCCTGACTGACAATTATTGAAGGTCAGATTTAGTATTTTGGTTCAATAAAGTATACTACTTTAACTAACATCATTATTGATAATAAACACTAATTCTCCCCAACCCCCTTATCCACTGTCCATGATTTCAGGTTTCACTAACCCTCACTTGAAAACAAATTATAAAAAAAATTAGAAATTTGTAAACTTGAATTAATAAGTATTAAATGCGTGGTCTCCTGTACAAGCAACATTAAGAACCATTTTTCAGTCAGCCATTTTTTTATTCTTACTCAGCTTATTGCTATAATATTTTTTTATGTTTCAATGTGTTCATTTTAAAATTAAATGTATTTTATTGGTGAACATATATTCAGTTAATATAATATTTTAAAGAGATGAACTTCAACTAATTAAATCAAAGCTAATTTTGCAAAAATTAATTATTCATATATAAATTCATCAATTTAAATAAAACTAAACTATTTTTCAACATAATTTTTTATTAATTTTAAGCATAATTAAAATATAGGCAGTCCTGGACTTTTGTACATTTTACTTTTGTACAATTTGCTATTTTGTATGAAGGGCAATAGAGAAAATATTTTTTTATGTTTCAATGTGTTCATTTTAAAATTAAATTGTATTTTATTGGTGAACATATATTCAGTTAATATAATATTTTAAAGAGATGAACTTCAACTAATTAAATCAAAGCTAATTTTGCAAAAATTAATTATTCATATATAAATTCATCAATTTAAATAAAACTAAACTATTTTTCAGCATAATTTTTATTAATTTTAAGCATAATTAAAATATAGGCAGTCCTGGACTTTTGTACATTTTACTTTTGTACAATTTGCTATTTTGTATGAAGGGCAATAGAGAAAGACAGTATTTTATGGAACTCTCCATACAGTACTGCCATGCCATAGTAATCAATGGATGTAAGAAGGTTTACTTTGATTTGCACTGGGTGGCACTGCTGTTATGGAGAGTTAGTCACTCTTTTAACAGCTTGTGGAAGCATAGAAAATGATCATGTGATGTTTAGTGCTTTAATCTCTAGACTGCACTCAATGAAAATTTTTGTAAGTGGCTTTAATTTGCTCTAAAACTGCTAATTTTTATATTATTATAGTGAATTTATGGTCATTTTCTCGAGACAAATGTACTGTATGATGGTGCCATCTCGAGAATTATTTTACAAGTAAAAAATCAATAATATTTAAATTTAAAGCTATAACAATGAGAGAAGGCAGGGTTTCCAAGGCCCTGATTGGTTGTTTCTCATTTTCAACAAAAGTGAGCACTTGTCAATAATTTTGACAGTTATTTTAATTTTCAAAATAAAAATGTATGTTTTAGGTTTTTTTTAAAAACATATTTAGTATTATTTTCCTAAAATATGTGTGAAAATATAACTATTTTAGAAGAATAGTTCAGATTTTAGTAAGGAAAGTAAATTGAAAAATAAATTAATGATGTAGGCAACATTTTGTAATAGGTTATAAAGCATTCATTTTATGTTTTCTGCTATAGATTATTTTTATCAATTATAAATATAAATTTATTTTTGAAAAAATTTCATTTACTTTAATGATCTGACAAATTATTAATTTTCTTTTTAAAAAATAAACTGAAATGAATGTACTATTAAAAGACAAATATATTTTTACTGCTGATTCTGTAACCGACCAATCAAAACTTTAGAACTTTAATTCACTCAGCCAATAGGTATTTTGAATGAGGCAAATGTTAATAAATATGCCTTCCAAGTAAGTTCTTTGGACACCAGACTTTTCTGATTGACAGGTGTATAAATTTCTTTGAGAATATAATGTTTGTACAGTGGATATATTAGCTATTGATAAATGTTACACAGTCTGTTTTTAACATTTAATTCAGGGATTGGAAAGCTATGGCTTGTGAGACAAATGTGGGCTCTTTGATTCCAGTCTCATAGTTTTTTTCATCATGATAAACATAAACACATTTTTTATTTCCTCATATTTTGATAACTCTAGGAGAGGAAAAATGTGTATTATACTTTGTTGTTTCTTGAATCCAGTCTTATTATAGAATAATCATTATTGCATATGATGAATATTTAAAGATTAGAAATTTGTGAATAAATCAAACTGTCAGGATAATTTTTGTTTTATCTATTTATTTTTAAAGTAATTTTTATTTTTGTTAGGATGTATACAGATTTCATATGTTCTATTACTAAAATAAATGTTCAATTATTATATATAGAGCTCACAAATAAGCTCTTAACAAGCTTTGCAGAATATCCTCAACCCTAAATTGGTTTCTGTTACTGGCTTCCTCAGTGACTGATTCCATCCTAGCACCTCACTGAGGAATCCAGTAACAGAAATTGGTCTGGGATTGAGGATATTCTGCAAAGCTTGTTAAGAGCTTATTTCTGAGCTCTATACAGAACATTTGTAATACAAGCTTGATAAATTGCATCATATGACATATGACTTGATTTCTTTGTAATTTTCAGTTATATTCTCAGTCATTCAGAAATTTGTATTTTTCACGAACATATTTTTCACTTCTTCTTTTGTGACCCTTTAATTGAGGGGAGAAGTGATGCTTCTTTCCTTGCAGCTTTTTAATGGGGGGGGGGGATTAAAACCAAATTACTCTTCTTGTTAAAATGTTTGTCAACCTCAAAACTAATTAAAAAACTGTTTAATAATTATGGACCCTTAACAGAATAGCAGTTTAGAGACTCCAAAGCACTCAACCATGTGAGAGATATATATTGGGAAACAAGAAGGGATCAAAAGTGACATACTTGTCTGAGAAAACAATAGGCCATGATAGAATTAGGGGGTTGAAATGGAACTGAGCTGGACACGTTTTTAGGAGAGATGATAATAGATAGATGGTTGAAGTTTAAAGCTGGATCCCAAGAGATTATAAAAAAACCTAAAAACATCATGTACCAAGTGGACAATTGAAATTTTAAGCTGGATTCCAAGAGATTGTAAAAGATCCAGAAAGAGACCATATGTGAGATGGCTGGATGAAATAAAAAAGTGTGCAGGGGTGATGTGGAGAAGAGAAGCTAAAGATGAGAGAAGATGGATTGAATTTGGAGAGACCTTCATCCTGCAGTGGATGCTGAGTGATATTGAAAAGAAAACCTATGGATAGGAGAAACTAGATTAAACTTTGAAAGATCTTCATCATACAGTGAATTGTTAATTGTGTATTTTATTTTAATGATACATATTCAAATTTACATAAATTTGTTTATCTGTGCAGCAAAATGGTTTCTTCTTTATAATCTAAAGCTGAGTGCACTTTTGATGAAGTTCTCCATAATCATACTTCTCACAGAGCTATGATTAATGTGAACTTTACTGAAAGTGCACCCAGCTTTGTGTTATAAAAAAGAAAGAAATCATTATGCAAATGAACAAACATATGCAAATTTGAATTAAAAATGAAGGGAAAAATCAATAATGATACATATTGAATAATGGTGTTTTTAAAAATATTTAAGTATGATTTTTTTTAATTGTCAATGGATATTATCTTACACAAGTTGTTGCTTCATTTTGATATGTCATTTAAAAAAACATCATAGAAGCTGTCATAAAAATCATTAAAATTTTTGTAGTTATACAAACACTATATGATATTAACATTTTGGGATCATATTAATAAGAAACAACATTTAATTATATATATTTGCATAACATAAAATATTCATAATAATTGTTCAATACTGTAAAAATATTCACCTTTATGCAAAGTATGTATATACAAAGTGTGCTCCAGTGAAAAGGTAATGTGGTATAATATGGCAAGTTTTTAAAAGAAAGAGTAAAAAAAGAGTTTTTGATATACACCTGGGTCTCATTTTACATGATAGATAGGTTCCTCAGAAAACATGAGCAAATGAAATCGTGCAAAAGTAGACGTAAATTATCTTGAAAAAGGGGGGATATGGACTGAGATTTTTCAAAAATCGTGTAAAAGCAAAGCACCAACGTAAAATTACTTAAAAATTTGTGCAAAAAAAAAAAAAGGAAATAAAATATGACTAATAAAAACTTTCAAATTTGAAAAAAATTGATACAAAACAAACTTTTTTTAACTATAATATTTAATTTTATTCAAAACAATATATTTTTATGCATAATTTACAGTAATTTACATTTTTTTATACACGTTTTAATTATTATTGCGATTTGCCGATAAACAGGTTCGTTTGAAAACTCATAAAAAAATCAGATTCTTTACATGAAAAAATACAACTAGTGCCAACGTCACTCTCATGTTGTTAATGGTTTTCTGGTGACAATGTAATTAGTAATTAATCTAACAATTAAAAATTAAATTCTTATTTTGTCTTTAATTTTTTAATTTTCAATTTTAATTGTACTCACTGCTATTACTGATTAAAAATAAACTTGTGGCCACTAAATGATTAATAATTGATTACATTCTTTTTTAAAAAGTAAAAACAGAATATGATTTAAAATGCAAAATTAACACGCACAATGTTTGAACAAATTTACATTATAATCTTGTAAAATTTAATGTGTGTATACATAAAATGTGGAAATCATGATTTTAATTTCATTATTGCATAAAATCTTACTATTATAAAGCACTGAAAATATTGAAATTACTAAGATGAAAGTCAAATTCCAATAATGTGCTATTACTTTCAATATACGTGAAATTTATTATTTAAAGTAATGGCACATTATCGGAGTTCAACTTCCGGTGAAACATGGAATCGCGTAACTTCAAAATCGTGTTAAATAAGTCCGTGTAAAAGAGACCCAGGTGTATTTCATTTTTTTGCCATATGGTTTGAGACAATGGGCATTGCAACTCCTTTATTCTTTTATCATTTTGTAATCCTTAGAAAAATGATTACATTATAAGATCTCTGCTTCATTTTTATTACTAACAAACTCAAGTGGTGAGAAACTAAAATTCAATCAACAATACTCTTCTTTAAAAAAACACAGCATTTTCAATTACGTGAAACTGGTGTATATTCTTTATTACAATCTAGATGAGTGTGACTGGAGTATCATCAAAAATTCAGGATAACCCATAATCATCATCCTTATCTATTTCATAAATGGAACTGACATGTAGATGTGGACAAAAACAAACCATTACATAGGTGGTAATTATCAAAGCTATGGCTACCATGATGGATTCAAAGGACCTCTTGATTGGAATCTTTACAGATTTGTGTATGAAATTTTGTTAATACTTGAGCTGTCTATAAAAAATCTACATACTAAATACATAATTCCAATCTGTTAATATTTCATTATTCATTTTCTCTATGTACCTTATTGTAAACTTCAAAATCCAATGATAGTTGCTGGACACAAGTGTTAATAAATCCTTATGCTGCATTTTCTTATCCAAAATCCCCAGGCTAGTTTCAAGCCTATGGCTTTCATCAGTGAGGAGCTTTGGATCTCAGAACAGTATATCTGAAATTTTAGAATCTAATGCTCTTTCCTTCCAGATACTATTAAATACCTTTATGTTACACTAGTAATCTATCAGCCCTAACTGAAAAATAAATAAAGGTCTTCAGACTAAGATAACTTTCTTATATAGTTATATAAACCTAAATCCAGTTCAGTTCTTAAGTATTATAGTGAACCTTACTATTTTGATACTTCTAGTCACCTTTAGTTTGTAACCAGAATTTGATATCAACCAATATATCATAATTTTTCAAATGACTTCAGCTTAGATGAAATTTCAGTAGTGTACTTTTTTTACTTTCCCTATACTTTTCAAATCAATTGTATATTCTCCTTTTTTTCAAATATCACAAAAGTTTGACAATGTTCCATTAAATACTAGACAGTTCATCCAATTCATAGAATCTTCTTTAGCTTAAAGATAATCTATACTTGTAAGTATCTCAATAAAAGTTTGTTATCAAATAGAAACCTAAGCTCATAAACATGGATATTTAGTATTCCCTGTCCATTACCAACTACTCCCCTAGTTAATGCTATTGCACCTGGAAATGCGACCATAATTTAATTTTTTCTGTCATGATTATAAATATAAAGGCAAATGATCATTCAGTTTATATACACCCATTTATCTTGTCATATAGAAAACTCAATCGAAGCTTCAGTTAAAAACAATCAGGTGAACGAAAAGAAAGACCATGTTTGTTTATCACATGAATAATCACATAACTACAATGATAAGAATATGTAGATGAGACATTAGGAATTTGATCTGCTTGTTTCTTTGAAGTCTCAAGAGGAAATCAAAGAATTTTCTTTTAATTAATAGCAAACTTTTTATGAATTTTTGTTTATAAGGTAAAAGATGAAGTAACCTTTAAATTGTCCTCTGCAAGACAATAATAGTCTTTCGATCAGCTTTACATAAAAATAATAAAAATTTTATTCATACTTTCCAAATACAGGATAATTGAGTATTGAATGTTGAAAGATTAAAATAGTCAGCAACTTTCTCCATACAATAGTGCCACCTAGTGCAAGCTGCGGTAATTAATAGATGTCCAAAGGATTGTATATTTAAATCCCTGTCTAGTGGCTACTCATCCAATATATGGAAGTACTAGATAGGGATTTAAATGCTCAACCCTTCTGGCATCTATTGATTACTATAGATTGCACTAGGTGGCACTATTGCATAGTAAAAGTTGCTACTGTTTTAACAGCTTGCATAAGCATAAAAAGTTGGAGTGGTCTGTGATGTTTTAATGATGAGAATTTGAGTGTTTTTCTGTCTTTATTATACTATCTGGATATGAATGTTAAACACCCATTTATGGACTATTATTGAATTGTTAGTCAGATTGGCCATGGGTCAGAAACTTGGAAAAAAACCTTGTTTCAGTACAAATTTAAAAGTAGTTTTAAGTTTTTCTTAGAATGAATTCGAACTTAGTTAATAAATATGGCAGATTGATGTACCATGAAGCTTTTTAACATTCAGTACGCGTCTTTCTAAGTTATCACCATTGACCTCCCCACCCCAAATAGAACATATTTTAAAATGCGTCAAAATGTTTGATTATTATGATATTAAAATTAACAAAATAAACAAATCTAAAATAAATAAAAGAGAAAAACGGGCGAGCGAGGGAAGGAGGTCATTTAATTAAAGTAATTAATAACTTCGTATGTCAATATTAATTTATAATAGACCAGTAGAAGAGAAAAGAGAGCTATCCATTAAAAGTGTCTGTCATATCCAAAAAAGATTACGGAAAAATACCAATAAAAATTTAAAATTCAAATATAGAAACCGAAAAATCAATAGCAATACTAACCAGCGTTAATTTATTTCAGCAGCATTACCTGTGAAACAAACGTAAAGTCAATAAAAATTTGTATTCTAAACACGAACACATTTTTAATTTGAATTATTTTTTTTAAAAAAATTTATTCCGTTATAAAAATCAAGTATATTTACACAAAATATCATTTTTGGCCTAATAAGTCCTAGTTGCACTTTTAAAGAGGAGAAATTGTCTTAAATAGTTTATATATAAACAATTTCCTTGATTTTAAATATAATACAAATGCTAATAACCAAACAATTACATTTAAATAATATATTGATTGAATACAATGTTAATCGCATCACATCATATGCATATATATATATTGCTATCTACTAAGTTACTGTATTTTCTTTTTTTTTTAAGATACTTTTTTAATTTTTTATTTCCCTTATTGAATAATTTACGAATACAGTGATTTCAAATCTTAGTTCCGCATTTATCCCAATATTCAATCATTATCGATCCACTGCAGAATGAAGGTCTCTCCATGTTCAATCCATATTCTCCGACCTCTAAACTCTCTTCTCCACATCACCCTCCCACCCTTCCTTATTTCATCCATCCATCTCACACGAGGTCTCTTTCTAGGTCTTTTAGATTTTAATTGTCCGTATATCATTATCTTTTCTAGCAATATCTCCAACCCAAGACCAATTCAGTCTCTTAATTTTTTCAATGATGTTGTTTTATATAAAGATTTTTTGATGGTACACTGTTATCAAAATTTTTTTTTTTCTATAATTAGGTATTCAAGAAGTTTATTAAAATATGTTGTATTATTTCTGAATCAATTTTTTCTTTTTTTATATAAAATTTTCTTCAATTAGATTAATTATTCTTTTTTTGCAATAATGCTAGACTATTAATATTAAAAAAGTTGATAAGACCATAAAGTATTATTCCATATCTCAATAAAGATTTATACAAAGGTTGATATATTTTGGAAGAAAATTAATTTACACATGCGCTATTAAATTAAATTTACTTGCACTCACCCAACAACAAATGTTTAAAAGCATAAGATCAACAGTTATGCTTAGAGCTTATTTTTATATAAACCAACCTTTATTGACTGTACTTAAATCAGGACTTCAATTAATAAATTATATCTCATTTTTAAGTGCCTGCAATTTTGAATTATATTAATTTGAATATACTTAAATAAGCAATTTAGCAATGTATATAATTGTAATCTTGAGCAATGAAATTAATCTTCACATATGCACTATTAAATTAAATTTATATGCCCTCACCTGTTAACAATAAGAATATTTAAAGAAAGAATATCGTTGACTTTGTAAAACATTCCTACAAAATATGCCGATTCCAAGACATTTTCCATCTATTATCATTCTATGATATCTAATATATTATATGTTTATTATCATTACAAATATTTTATTGTTATTATGTATATAATCATATTATGTATATAGTTATGTAGATGTTAATATTTTTATATTTCAAGTAAAGAGAACCTATCAACATACATTTTGTTTTTTTCTCCATTTATATAAATTCATTTGTAACTACACCAAAGAACAGTTTAAAATCTCCTGAGTTCTTATTAGGATGGCAAGTATGTGCAATGATAATTTGTGAGGTTCAACACTAAATTTAGTGTTTTTTATAACTGTTCAAGTTGGCCTTAAATACTATTCATCAGATAGAATCACAAAGTATTCATATTAAATATTTTATGAATTTCCAGGTCATCATAAATATGTAATATTATAATTAATTGTATTAATTATATATAATAATTTTAAGGCTGATGAAATCTAGCATTGTCTATATGAAATTTAATTAACTCATCATCATCATCATCAACCATTAGCAATCCACTGCAGGATGAAGGTCTCTCCAAGTTCAATCCATCTTCTCTGATCTTTAGCTTCTCTTCTCCACATCACCCTTGCACACTTTCTTATTTCATCCACCCATCTGACATGTGGTCTCTTTCTGGGTCTTTTACAACCTCTTGGACTCCAGTTTAAATTTAATTAACTATCTTACCTTATTTCATACTGACTCTCACAAAATCTCATTGTCTACATTTACCATCTTTAATAAGAACTGAAGAAGCAACCATAAAAGGTTTCATTTTCATTTACATGATATAGTTAATTAATTTTATTATAGATGGTGCTGGATTTCTCAAATTATTGCATATATATGATTCTTACAAAATGTCATTGTCTACATTTCACATCTTTAATAAGAACTCCAGAAGCAACCATAAGAAGTTTCATTTTCATCTGCAAGACATGGTTAATTTTTTATTAATAGATGGTGCTAGATTTCTCAAATTCTAATTTTTTTGCACATATATGGTCACCATTCAATTATATTACATATTTAGAATGAATTGGAAATTCACAATATTAAAATGAATTTTCTATTTTGATAATATTTAGGATCAATTTAAATCAGGCTGCAAAAACCATTTCATGACTTTCTTGCCAACTCTTACAAAATGCCATTTTCCATACTTACCTCTTAATAAGAACTCAGGAAGCAGTCTGAAAGGATTCTATTTTTGTCTCCTAAGGCAGTTAGATGACTGTATGGTGGAATGGTATATTAAATTTAACATATATGGCAGTACAAAATTTCATCACCTAAAATTATTATAAACATATAAGCCCATTATGTAAATATAAGGTATTAATTGTATGATTATATATTTGGATATTGTAGCTCCGATGATGATTGCAGGATAGGCGAAACTGTAAGAGTAAAGTTTTGGTGTAAAAAATTAGTATTGTTAAGTGAATAAGAAGTTTGGAAATGGTATATGTAAATATGGAAATCAATATATAAGGAAACGAGGAAGAAGAAGAAAATTGTATTACTTCCATAAAGTATAAGAAGGTGTCTACATGCATGAAGTTATTCTTTTTTTAGTAAGTTCACTGCTACACAAAAGTATCTCATCAGGAATGTAGATTACGAAGACTCATATGAGAGATAATTTGAAAATAATATAAAATTTTAACTCTTTCATTTATATTTTACAGGAGTAAATAATAGGATCATAAAAGTTAAAGATGATGATCATCGTGAGTGCTACAGATATACAGGATCTCCACCAGAATTGAGAAATTATTCTTTGTACAAATCTTGTGTTTGTTTTATGGTCAATGCATTGGCATTCAAATGAACAACCTATATTAACTTGAGAGCTTTGCTCCATTTTCCACACCAGCTAAAAATATCTATTTACTAAACAGTATTGGATGAATAACTAGCATAATTGATTGTGGGCCACCCACCTGAAAAATCCTACACTTAAATAAAGTTTAAAAGCAGGTATGCAGAATGCATTTTGATTAACAAGTGAATTTCATTAAGCACTAAAAATATATTCTTTTTTAAGAATATATAGACTATAATGAATGAGCTTTGTGAAAACTTGGGATTTGAATCTGAGTCAGATAGATTTTTTTCCAGATTTTAATCATGTTTAGGAAGATTTTCTTCACATAATCGTAACTCACTTAGTATCTATTCATTAAAACAGGCAAAACTCACTATACGTATTGCCACACATAGCAAGCTAGAGTAATCAATGGATGCCAGAAAGCTTGTGCATAAAATCCCCATCTAGTGCCTACTCATCCAATATCTCCAAACTAGTTTCTGGCTTGTGGCCTGTGTCAGTGAGGAGCATTGGATCTGAGAGCACTGCACCTAGATCTTATGATCTAATGCAACTCTCCAGTAGCCACCTTTTATCTCCACTTAACTACAAAACTATGAGTCTTAAACTGAAAACACTTTTATCTTTTCAATCCAAGCCCATTAGCTTTTATAGTCATATGGGTCTGAACTCAGTTCAGTACCCATAACCACAACCACCACTATCCTATTAGGCAGGATTGGTTTTAAGGCAATAAACATCACATGATGACCACTTCTTATGCTTGTGTATAACTGTTGTTAAAACAAGTGAAACTCACTATACGTATTGCCACACATAGCACAAGCCTCCACTGATTACTCTAGCTTGCTATGTGTGGCAATATGCATAGTGAGTTTTGCCTGTTTTAACAACAGTTATACACAACCATAAGAGGTGATGGTCATGTGATGTTTATTATCTATTCATTAGTGGTTATTCATACCTAAAAGAAAATCTATCCGAATCCTTACCAATTGGCCGATGACAAGTCAGCTAAGTAGTGGTTTCTCCGGTTTTTGTTGATCACCTGTGATTGTTGCTTTATCTTTATTTCTTGATTGTTCTGCCTAGAATGTAATCTTCAGTTTTCACAGGGAAACCATTATTTGTTATACAGACCAAAATAATTTCTATTACTCAAACTCCTGTGTGGCTTGGCTCAGTGCTGAACATCAGATTCTGGATTATGCGATCCTGGGATTGATTATAATGGCAGCACTCTAAACAGTCAAACTTCATATGAACTCTCGAGCAATAAAACTATTCAAATATTTATTTATTTTAAACAAGCCATTTAATATCAACAATGGAATAATTATTAATACAAACAGAAATCAATAATATATAAGAGTATAAATACTATTTGCAAAAATTATTAAAATATTTACTTACAGACTTGAGGGCTTAAAGCATAGTCAGGGAGGCCATTTATAAATCTAGAGACCTGTTTTCAAACTTTGGAAACTGTTATATACAGTGGAGCTATGAACTACACTATATTTTGTTCTAATCCCTCCTCATATACAATGTGTATAACATATAATAAATAGCTCACGTTCTGTTGCCAAGTTTTGATTAGAATGTAATAAATATTGTTTATTGTAGTGTATGTGTGCATATAATATTTTCAATATGCATATATATGTAACACATGCTTTATATGTATAGTATGCATATGTAAGTTGAGATTGTAATATGAAAGAAAATTAAAAACAATATTAGCAATAAATTAAAAAAACACATTTACATACATATTTAGAGTACTGTGCTTTCGTTCATCATTCAAAGTTCTGTTTCATCACAATTTAATATCTGTCCTGAACATTTTACTTTTCTTCAATAATTTTTTAAAATTCTAATGAAAATGTAATGGAATCTTTGTTATTGGCAAGTGTAGTTTCACCAGTTATTTTAATATTTTTGAATTTATGCAACACCATATTTGTAGTGAATATCTTGAAATTGTGGGATCTGAGTCAAGCCACTTTGAAAAGGTCTAATTGTATATATAGCACTGAGTTAACTTTTGACAAATTCTCACCAGAATCATAGTGCAAAATTAATTAACTAACTACTCCAGGAGCAGAATGAATATATATTTTATAAAATATGCAAATTATTGAGGCAAGAAGTGTAAATTATAAATTTCAGCTATTCCATTTTTTTTGACAAAGTGTTGCACGATTCCTTCCTGTTGACTGAATTCAGGTCTCTTACAATAATAACCCATGCCTCCGTCCTCCCGGTGTAATTAGTTAATTAATTTTGTACTATGATTCTGACAAGAATTCACTGAAAGTTAACTCAGTGCTTTTAAGTGAGAATATATCTATATGGTTATATCTTTTCATAGGGTCTAGACTCAGATCAAGTTTTTCAGTATATTTCATTAGTATATGAAAAGAGTTTCATGTGAAATAAAGAAATGATGCAGTATAAAACTTTTTGGAAAAAAATGCATTTGATTTTTAACTATAGTACTGAACTGCATTTAAATTGCACTGAAAATACAATTAAATAAATTCACGTTTGAGATTCAATGATGTAAGATTTAGCAAGGAAAAAATGGCTGCCATTATGCAGAGATTCATAAAATTGAATATGTAAATTTTAATATTTTTGTTATTTGTTTGTTTACATTTTGTTTTGTTTTTTTGGTAAAAAATATAATTGAAGCCATGTAGTTTGATACAGAGTGGTTATCAATCTCATTGTAAGATGTGTTTATTTATTGGAAAAATAATAGAAATTGTATGTATAAAAAATTTGATTATACATTTATCTTATAGAGAAATATTTGTAATGGAAATTATGTCTAAATTAAATGAAGGAAACAGATTGATTTAAAATAGATCTAATTAAAGGGATTAAACAGACTAATTAAAAAACTACTTAAGAGAATTAAGAGTTGTGATGAAAAAATAACCACAACCAAAGGTAAATTATGGGCTATTTAAAAAACTGATAAGCCAGGTAATGTCATCTGCACTCTAGAGAATTATTCATTATCAGATAATAAAAGGCCTAACGAGTAAATCAGACAGGGAATTCATGAAGTTTTCATCCCAAAGAGATCTACTCTATAGGTTAATAAAATAGATGTAGGGTTGTACAGATCACCCAAACCTTGACTTATTTTGTAAGTCTTGGGGTAAAACGATATCAAATGGATATCATTTTGGTAGATACTATACGAATGTTTTTGACATTAGGGGGAGTCACTGAACCACTACTGACAGAAACAAGTGATAAATATAGATATTTCATCGTATCTATAATGTTAGATATTTCATCATATCTACAAAGTGTGTTGGATATTTTGTCCTAGAGCATATATAAAAATGGTACTATCAAATATATATAACATTAAAATAATGTGTGCAGGAATAGCACTACAAATTGAATTATTTATTGTATATTAGTATTGCACATGCCATTAATATTCGTTCTATATTCTGGTCTATATGCAACATATAACATCATACATTCATTTAGTCTTGCTCTTGTATGATTTTTTTATGCTTATTAAACTGGTGGCTTGAAAGACCATGACTGTATATTTATAGTAGGAGATAAACTGCAAATATCCTGACAGACTTACATATAGCAATTTCACCATTATCTAAAGCTACTCCTGGATATTGCAAAAACAGATCTTCCTGGCTCCTGCTTTTTCCTTGTCAGACAATAACTTCAATGACTACCAAAAGCATTACCAATATCCAAGAATCTAAAGACACAGGTTCGATTCCCATGCTAGTACTGTCATTGATCAGGCTAATAGCATCACCTGAAAAAGAGAGGAGAATAGTATCTCTCAAATTACCTTAAAATCCAATATTTCAAGAATCCAAGGATCCAGATTTGTTTCCCATACTAGTACTATCACCGGTCAGGCCAGGAACATCTTAAGAAGAGAGGAGAATAATATCTCTTGAATTACCTTAAAATTCAATATTTCAAGAATCCAAGGGTCCAGATTTGTTTCCCATACTAGTACTATCACGGTCAGGCCAGGAACATCTTAAGAAGAGAGGAGAATAATATCTCTTGAATTACCTTAAAATTCAATATTTAAGAATCCAAGGGTCCAGATCTGTTTCCCATACTAGTACTGTCATTGGTCAGGCCAGGAACATCTTAAGAAGAGAGGAGAATAATACCTCTTGAATTACCTTAAAATTCAATATTCAAGAATCCAAGGGTCCAGATCTGTTTCCCATACTAGTACTGTCACTGGTCAGACTAATCTCTCAAAACGTGCATATACTAATCTGTGTGCTATTACTAACAGTTCGATGTTACTGGAAAATTTAAATAAGCTTTACTTTTTCTAAAGACATTTAATACTTAATATTAAATGATGGAAATAGTTCAATATATAAATACAATCAAAGTACGGTTTACAATGTTTTTTGACTAGATAGTGGTTAAGGGCCTTTACATTTACTCTTGTATTTCTCTTTATTAACTCACTATCTTAATGTTATTTGTTTTATTAATAATAAACGGATGGGTGGAAGATTATAAAACAAGTTAATCCGTTGTTGTTTTATCACTCAATCTATAAAATTTTCACTGTAGTTAAAATTAATTAGATTAATTTGAAAAGTCTTTAATTTTAACTTTCATTTTTAATCTATTACTGGATATATATATATAGTCTTCAATTATATAGTCGTATCTTTTATATATATGCCTGTGCTTAGCTATTATTTTTAATGCGCTTTGTAAAAATTATTTGATATTCCTTTTTTTAAAAAAATACCATTGACTATATATAAAATCGTATAAAAATAAAGTCAAAGAATACTTATAAAAGTAGATTTTAATATAGGTGTGGTTCGTTCATAAAACGCCTTCAACTTTTTTCTTTAAAACAATGGAGAAATTGAAAGCAAAACCTTTTAAAGTATTTTGCTTAACTACAATTACAAAAAAAAGAACAAAATCAAATGTCATTTCGAATGTACAAAATGACTATTTGGTGACCGAAATATAAATAAATGTAATGATTTGATTTAAAAAAGAAAAGAGAAAGAGTATTGGATTATTGTTTGAACTATTTTATGATGGTTTGAAACGTAACCTTTTTTGAAAGCCTTTTAATCAATTTATAAAATCATAAAATTTTCTTTACTGTTCACTAACAAATAACATTTCATTTTATTATTTCAAATTTGAACTCTATTCTACAAAATATTGATTTTTTCTTAAAAATCACACATACACACACGGGCGCCTCGTATATAAAACAGTAGCAACATTTCCCCCCACATAATAGTGCCACCTAGTGCAAGCTATACCGATCAGTAGATGCTAGAAGATTGTGTTGACATAACAAAAGGTAGTCATGTGATGTTTTAATGATTTAATACAGTTATATACATGTATGGGTTAAAGTAATAAATTGCTATAAAAACCTATATATACTTTTTTTTTCTTTTTAAGCTGCCTATAAGAGTAAGTTTGGGTCATATTTATAACAAACATTGCAACATATTATTATGATGCCCTTTTATCTTAAAGATGAGGTTAATATGATGTAACTTTTAATGAAATAAAAGTTTGATGATATTCATGAATAACAAAATATATTAGTTCTAATTATTCGGAAGAGAACACACAGTGGTGTTAATGCTTGAATATCTTGGCACCTCACTGATGATGCCAGTAGCAGAAACCGGTCTGGGATCGAGGATATTCTCAAAGCTTGTTAAGAGCTTATTTTGCGAGCTCTATATATAACATTTGTAAACACAAGCTTATTAAATTAGGTCATGTGACATCTGACTTGATTTTTTTTTGTAAATTTTATTTTTTGCTGTTATGGCTTTGGCAATTTTATATTGCTAAAGCTATTAATATATAGGGTATCTAAACTTAGTTCAGTCCCATATGGCTATTTAAGCTAGATAGCTGGATTGGAAGACATATGGATGTCTGAAAATTTCAGAGTTTCTACTTAATAGTTATACATTAGATAAAATGCTGGGCTTGTCCTTGTATTTTTAATCTAATGCTTGAATATCCTAGCACCTCACTGACGATGCCAGTAGCAGAAACTGGTCAGGGGTTGAGGATATTCTCAAAGCTTGTTAAGAACTTATTTTGTGAGCTCTATATACAACATTTGTAAACACAAGTTTATTAAATTAGGTCATGTGACATCTGACTTGATTTTTTTGTAAAAAGTGTTAACATCTTAAATATGAAAATTAAAATACACATTTCAATTAAAACTACATATTTTTTATTAGAATTTCCTCATGGCTGCTACCACCTGAACTTTTTATTTTATTTGAGAATGTAAATTATTAGCTTATATCATAGAGCAGAAACAAAGTTATTATTCTTCTTCTTAATGTTAAAATCCTTTATTTTTACAACAATACAACACATGTAGGTTTAAATTTTATTACTATTATTTCTATTCATTTTTCTTTTTATTAATATATGTATTATATATACCCCCCCTCCTTTGTATCTAAATTGTTTACTTTACATTGACTTAATAACTTTTTATTTTAACATAATGTTATGCCTGTTTACATGTGAGATAAGATTTAAAAAAAAAACAACAACAACAACCCAACAACAAAGATCAGAGCTCCAAGAATAGATGGATTTATTCTATTTTTGACCTTTTGTTCAACATTTAGAAAGCTTTTAATTTATAGCCTGGAGGAGAACGATTTGTTTACAGATACATTTGTTTAATTACTACAATGAAGTTTGAAAAAGAGGTTCTGTTTCCAACCTTATATAATTGATTATGAGGTTATTAACTCTTTAGTGCCATATTTCATCTGGCTGACAAATTAATTTCACTCTGAATTATCAACAATGATAACAAGTGTATGCTTATAAACATCAAAGCTCCAAAGAATAGGTGGATTCATTCCATTCTTGATACCTTGTTTAACATTAGAGTGCTTTTAATTCATAGCCTGGGGAGAGTGATTTACCCTTTTGTTTACATATACATTACATTGAGCTATGTGTAATTTAAAGGTTATATAATAGGATTATGTGTGTGATTTATTAAGTTAAAAATATTTTTATGTATATAGTGAATTAAATAATCTGACAGAAGTAATTCTAGATTACGTTGATTACAAAATTGGGTTTTTACATATTAGTCCAGTGATGATGAAAGTCACCAGCACAAATAAATGTTTATATAAAACCTAATTAAACATACTTACAATTTTCTAAAAAAGATATGAGTTAATTTTGTAAGTGAATATTAGATAATACTCTGACGAGGAGAAGGTTATTAGTCAAAATGTTGGGTTTGCTGCTAATTTTATGGATACAATGGTGGGATTTTATCCTCTGTCGAAGAGGAGGAGCAATTCATAATGGAATGTGATTAGTCCACATCAGTGATATTAAGAAATAATATTTTGTAAGTGGACAGAATTGCACAATTAAATCTATGGGTATATATATATTACTTAAACAATAAGTGTAATAATACTTAAGGCTAAATGGGTTTCTAAGTAATCATTAAAAACCAGTTAAAACTTAGACAGTTTCAATATCAATAACAATCAATGATCTCAAACTGTTGTCAAGGCAACCACCTTTTTAACAGTAAAGGTGGAACATACATATATATATATTAGTGACAAAGCTTGACTTTTTTAGCAACGGAAGCACACATCTTTTTTTTAATAAAGTTTTTATTTTACTTGCCACAATAATAATCACATATTTAAAAGATTGTGTATAATTTAAAATGTGATTTAGTTTAAATTATAAATCAATTTTATTACTTTATTATGCTTAGATCGCACATTCGTGGGTATATTCCATGTACCACCGTCCTATATATAGCATCTTATTTGGTCGTTTGCTATTTTTTAAATGATTTTAAAATAATCTGTAAAAATTATATCATACCATACCTGTGTAAACAAGATTTGGCCAACTGTGTCGATTGCCAAAATCTTGTGGGAAAGTAAATGGATAAATATAAGAAAACATCTTGTTCGTGGATTAAAACAAAAGCTAAAAGTTATTTTGGTCTCTAAAAACATCAAATTTTAAAGGTTCTAATTGCTGACTTCACTGGGAAAATTTTGTTTATTAAAAATGTAATTTCATTACGAGCAAGTATAAATAGGCTCAGTTTTTGCTACATATAAACTCAGTCAAATTTTAGAAAGGACTGCAAATTGAATCCATGCAGTTTGAATTTTAGGATTGCCAAGTAGTTAGGTGGATTGTGCTGTTCCTCACCCTCGAGGAAAAGGTGATCTTCATCTCCATCCTATGTGCAAAATGGTACAAGCCAACATAGCGATATATAACCTTCCTGATAAAAACCTACCGCAATAGTACTTCAAATAAAGAGCTGCTGCCTATCCAGACGACAAAGCCAAGAGACAAAGCGGCTGACCAGGAGTTAGGTAATAACCTTCATGACTACGATAAGAGCTCTCAGATAAACTTTAAATTATTAATATTCAAAAACTATACCTATAGTAAATTTAAATAAATGCCCAGCTTAAAGCCTAATAGTTCAAATCTTTCTTTTACTTCAACCCGTAAAACCAATAATAAATACCCGTTTGATTTACTGTAAAATAGCTCTGTAAAATCTATCATCTTGAACCCGTTAAAGAGATAAATTTGATAATTATTTTGTTAATTAAATTCTGTTTTACTCTCTATTTGCGGTGAAATCTATGCTCTTTTATATATTTAAGTTCTTAATATTTCCTTTAGATATGTGATGATATGCTAAATATATTTTGAACCAGCGAGTGGATATATTTTAATAATTTTATTCCGAAGATAATATTTCTATCTTCAATTTAAATTAATACACTGTACAGGCTTACACACACCTGCACATGTAATATATAAGGGATTCAAACTCAGACTTTCACATGACCCTCAGCTCTCCATGCCATCTCATATTGCTGATCCACCTGATCATACACATGTTAAAAGATAAATAATCACCCATATACATATTTCATGCTAAACCAGCAATCATCAGTTGGTCCAGATTACTATCTCTACACATATATACAATCAGTGTTCAGTTTTATATTAAGATAGCCAATCTTCATACTTTAATGGACAGGCTTCAAACTACTCCAACCCACAACTCTTCAGCCATCCATTTCATTGAAAATCTGATGATGGTGTATTAATTTACATATTAAAAACATAGTGCGTTAAAGGTCTATCCATCTCTCACATATTTTTGTAAATGAATTATTCTCCAGTACATGAGGGGTCAGAATGACTAAAATGATCAACATGGCTAGGATGACAACCTTGGAATTAACGAGAGCTTTGAACATTCCATCAGCAGATTTTCAACGAAATGGATGGTTGAAGAGTTGTGGGTTGTAGTAGTTTGAAGCCTGTCCATTAAAGTATGAAGATTGGCTACCTTAATATAAAGCTGAACACTGATTGTATATATGTGGGGAGATAGTAATCTGGACCAGCTGATGATTGCTGGTTTACCATGGAATATGTATATTGGTGATTATTTATCTTTTCAACATGTGTATGATCAGATGGGTCAGCAATATGAGATGGCATGGAGAGTTGAGGGTCATGTGAAAGTCTGAGTTCGAATCCCTTATATCTTCAATTCAGTAATTATGATATAATGCTTAATTATATTACATATAAATCACTGTTTCAAAATTAAAATTCATTAATTAATAACTGATCGCCTTGTGATCATTGCAGTTATTGAAATCAACTCTGAATTGGATTTCATATATAATTGTTATGGTTTGCTTTGTTATACTGATAAATTATAATTTTAAATATAGTTTTACTTAATTAATAATAGAATTCTGGCCAGGGAGATATTAATAAGGCACATTTAGTTATTTTCATTAATTTCAATCCTCTTAAATAGGATTTCCCTCCTTTTTTATTAAAGCTGATTAGAGATGTGAATTAATTGTGTGTTAAATGAGGGTATTAATATATTTAAGTAATCCCTCTCTCTTTATAGCATATTTTAAATGCCTATAGCGAATGTATGTAGGGCTAGTTCGACCAGTTCTCTCTAAATGTTATTTGGGATTTATCAGAATCTAAGATCACCTTTAGTTTGATAGATGATGATTCGCATCATTATCGAGCTATATTTATTAGGTTCGAATATTAGAGAAACTTAGTAAACAGTCACAACATTGTTGCTATAGTAATTAAATTATATTTCTAGCTAGAATTGTTATTTACCACTGGGAAAAACATGATGTTAAATTAATATTATGTTGGCATATTAAATTTTTACATGCATAGATTATTCACTGAGCAAGAAAGTGAATCCGAACACTGTATTACCCCAGAGTGACTCCATTCCATTGTATAATGCCTGCGAGCATCTATTTGATCTCAATGTGACCCCTAAATAATGTAATTTAATTTATTTTGTTTTTTATTGGTAATAATTTTAATAAATGTATTTAAATTTATCCTGTTTTCATTATTTTTTTATCATATCCCAATTCAATCCACTTACTTATTAATTATATTACCAGATATTATTATACAAAATGTCAATATTATATTAGCTTAGCTATTAATAGATGTTTAGTCCAATTTTATGCAGTGCATGGGTGGTTAGCCATTTGGTCTCATGTTTTTCCCTGTTTGGAGCCAGCTCATGATTAAAATTAAGACCCATGTTAACCTCAGAAATGTCACTCATATGATGTTAAATCACGGAGAGCTGCTGAATGAGTTGGAGCTCTGGATCTTACCATCCCATTTTGAGCAGCTTTAGTGTATTGGACTCTAGATTTTATTATGTGAATGTACAAATCTGTCTGTTACAATATAGCTAATACATTATCAATATATTTTTATGAACCAAATGCTTTTAACATTCTTAAGTTTTAATTGTAAATTAGAATTTAGCATTATGTCTACTTCATATAATCAACATATAATGCTTTGGTCAAATTCATTCCTTGCTGTATATTGAAGCAATCACTCTGTAGTCAGAGAGTGATCTTCATGCTTTCCTTCCTAAAAACTAACCATTTATAAGGGTTCAAACCCAGCAATTATATTTAATCTCCTAACCTTGCCATTACCTATTAAATGGCAACGTATATATGTATATTTTAAATTAGGCTAAAACTTTACTCTATAGTAAATATTTTATAATTTTGATTTTGATATTTTCATACTTTTGAATATTTTAAGCTTGTGTTTTTTTTATTTTAAAAGAGAATTTATTAATCACGTAAAGTTTGTCATTTTTGTAAAAATTATTTGCATTTAATTTCACCTTGTGAAATAATGAAAGATATAAACAAGATGGCAGGTTCAAATCAACCCATTGTGAAGTTTTCTTCACTAATTAAATATTTAAATGCTTGATTTTCATTAATCACAATATCGTCTTATCATAGTTTTACTTTTATAATTTAAAGACTTTAATTAAAAGTTTTGCTAATGAAAGTGATTTGAACTTTATCTTCTTATATCTTACTTTTAATTAAAGTGGACTGTAATCTGCTCAGGAATTTATTAATTGTCTCATCTGCCTCTGGGCAAATAAGCCAAAGCATTTCTGTAATAGCCTGGGTGGTATAAATAATATAGATTGGAGATAAGAGACAGTCAGTTTTTAGTCTGAGTCTTAAGAGTCTGACAGTATTTGTTTGTGCTTAGTTTTTAGAATGTCTACTGAGTAGGTCACTGAACCATCTTTACCCGGGGCTCTCGGAGCTGCCTCTCGTATGCTACTGTGAAACTCCAGTTATGGAAGAAGGCTGCCACCAATTGAAGCAGTAGTGATCGAGATTGCTGACAACCAAGCTAATCCCTGTAAACTAAAGCTCAAAGAATGAACCACTAACCATTGTAACATTGCCGAGGTAACAGTTCCATGCTTACCTATATCTGTGATAATTAATGTTTTTTTTGTTATATATTTGTACCTAATCTCTGTTTAAAAGTCTCTCTCTAATCATATCTGTTATATATATGTAAATGCTTACATCTATTTAAGTTAAATCTTACATTTTATTTAGTGCTGAAAATTTTAATATTATGCCAAATCAACTCAACTCTGCTAGCCTCTATTTTAGATTAGTCTT
The DNA here is from genome assembly GCA_028023455.1 of Epiperipatus broadwayi. NCBI lineage: Eukaryota > Metazoa > Onychophora > Udeonychophora > Euonychophora > Peripatidae > Epiperipatus > Epiperipatus broadwayi. The sequence continues at coordinate 4,225,738 of JAQFVV010012484.1, forward strand.
TTAAATCCCCCCTACACTTCTGGGATATTGTAATTACATTAAATTATTTGCTTTAAAGCCATGGCTCGCTGGGTTGAGAAATAGTTAAATAATATTTCTGTTTATAGGCAGATTATTTTTTAATACTGCCTTGAGTGTATTTTTATTTATTATAAATTTAATGTGATCCAAGAACGCTATTGCTTAAATTCCAGATAAGATATTTTTGAATAATAATGACCATCTATTTTTATTCTGTAATGATTATTTATATGTAGCACTTTTAGCATTATAATATTAAATAACGCTTATTGATTCCAAATGCATGTGGGACCTGTTTAATGAAGGGAAATGTAATTGTATGTCATTAAGACATTCACTTAGTTTTATATTTCAGTTATATAATTTGGTTTAGTATACAAGTCATGTCAATATGCCCGATTCAAATTTTATATTTAGGCCATTAATTATTTTGACATCATTAAAGGACACAACCTAGTTTCATAGCGTTGCCAGCATGGGTCAGCCATCATCGTTATTTGCTTTGTCATAACTTGAGGATGATCGGAAAGTCTGAATCCTCCACCTTCACTTATATATATTTTATCTGGCATAGGAAATGCCCTAGGACACCTTCGGAAAGAGTAGCGGTAGCTCTGCATTGATACCCTACATGGACAATCGCATCTCTCTACCTTCCTTTTTCTCTCCAGGTAAGACCCATCAGAAGAACGAGCATACCATTTCTTATTCCCACTTAAATGATGAAGCATCTCTACTCAGCCAAAATGGACCGAATCTTATATTTTGCTGCCTATGCTCACACCACCATTCATTATAGTATTTTAGAATCATGCCTAAAACTAATCTATAAGCCATAATGCTGTGATATAACTAAATCATTTTGTTATTTATTAATATATTTATATTTAGAATGTCACGAAAAGCTTACATTAAGCTATTTTCCTTAGACGAGTGACTCCCACATGCAAAAATGAATTCTCCTTATTTTATTTTAATTCAAGATTTAAAATATAATGTTTTTTATATTGAATATGAAAATATTCGCGTATTCAAAATCATTGTTTATAACTTTGTTGTTTAATAATTAATAAATATAACAGATATCAGAGACCAATTTACCAGCATCACAGTTATATATGTGTACATTTCTTCTTGTGATCAAAGTGGCATCGATAATAGTTTGTTAAATGCATTATGTTAATTTATTCAAACACTAAAGTGTCTCTCTCATGAATTCTTTTGTTTAGGTCATTATTTAACCAAAATAGCATTTTTCTTTATAAACCCATTTTATAATTTTTCTTTTTAAACATTGGCATATAAATAAACTGCACTATATATGTATAAGTGTGACATCCCATAATAACTACAGATGTAAGCATAATCAAAATATTTTAGCATGAAGTATATAAATAAAATACATTTAGAATAAAATGTTTTTTATAATATTAAATTAAAGTATCTTTTAATCCTATCCAGAGTTCGAATCTTTATTTTGGTCAGTTTTTAAATATAAAAAGGTTTTATATGATGATGTATTATTTTAGCTCTCTTATCTTAGTCGGGGATTCATTCTCAAAAACCCTAGTTCGAGTCTCATTTCTCTGTACCACTGGATAACGTCCGGTACAATATAAAAACAATTCAACTGTTGGTAAAAAGTTGGAAGTCAACAGAAATTCCATTCAAAAAATGAGTTTGATTTATTCATTCTTTTTTTTTTATGTTAATCAGACAATTAGTTTAAACATAGATAATAAATTATCAATATATTTTTATCTACCAAATGCTTTTAACATTCTTAAGTTTTAATTGTAAATTAGATTTTAGCATTGTGTGAACTTCTTATAATCAACATATAATGCATTGGTGAAACTCCTTCCTTGCTGTATATAAAAACAATTCAACTGTTGGTAAAAAAAGTTGAAAATCAACAGAAATTCCATACAATAAAAAAAGTTTGAATAATTCATTCTTCTTTTTTTATGTTTAGCAAAATAGTTGAGATGTTTTTTCTTGTTTTGCAAAATAGCTTATATACACTAAATGTACTTATTGTTCTTACTACACTTTTGTATGTACAACTTGTTGAATTAATTTTGTGAGGTTAAATATGTACATATTTTAATTTTTTAAACTGAGTTTTAATTAAAGTTTTTGAAAGTTTTAGTGAATTTTTCTATTGAAGCACTCATTCCATTCAATACATGGACACTTCGTCCCTGATATATATATATATATATATATATATATATATATATATATATATATATATATATTTGACTTGGTTACAATTCATAATAAATTTATATTGTTAAAAGTTTAATTGTTGGAAAATCATTTCTCCACAAACCATAAATGCACGTTTGTTTAATTTTCACTAAATGAAATTATAGGTGGTCATTTTTTAAAATATTTTTTTATGAGTTTAGATAGTAGACGATAATTTGTCACAAAAAATGTAAATGTGTGTTATTTAGATGTTTGTATAATTTCCAGTAAATAAAGTTATAGGTCATCATTTTTCCAAATAAATACTGCTGGATTAATACATGTGTGAAATCTCACCACCAGACTAATATGTAAATATCAAAAATTGTTTCTGATTAGAAAGGTAGTTTACTAATTAATTAATTAAATATTTATTAGTCTAATCTGGAATTTTCTTAAGTATACAATAACTTAAATTGTTAAAAATATTGCTACTTGGGAATTTCAGATGTTTTTAAAAAGATTAACCTGAGAAGCAAACTTATCACTAAATATGTTATGTAGAAGATGACAATGGAAGTGTGAAGATGAAAGTTTCCAGATTGGGAAAAGAGAGGATGTTTACTCAGTTATTGCTGACAATTGATAATATAAAAGCAAATATAGAGTTTTACGGAGTATATCAACTTTATTACAACTTAGTAAACTTTAGGAGCTTCCAGATTGTAAATAAATGAGGAATTCTCATTCTTCATATCTTTAGTCTGAATGTTTTCTCATGTTTATGACTCGCAATTTGTAGAACAAGATAATAAAATCTCTTTGATTCATGAAATGGAAGCATAATTGAGAAAAAGTTTGGCAAAAGTAAAATCATTTTACATTGCATAAACTTAAAAAAAATAGTGTGTTCACTCAAAAAATGAGACACTGATTTCAAAAAATTATGTATAGTACAATACCCCATGGAAAGAATGCATATAATGAAGATAAAAAGGTAATCAATTAACCCTCTACTGGTGGAAACTTCCTTTGCTTTTACCTAGAGGTAATTTGAGTTTTTGATTACCATTTGATTTTAACATTAAACCTTTATTCTATATTAAAATTCAATAACTTGGACTTGATTTGTTAAAAAATATAAGTTTACAAACAAAAAATATCGTTAAAAATGATTACAGCCAAACAGGTAAAAGAATAAATTAAAATCTTTGTTGATTAAACTTAATTTTTAAAATCCAAACAAATTATTGATAAGTCATCATAAAAATATAAAATTCTGTTTTAAAATTTTAAATTGTATTTATAACTAATGTATAATAGGAATTGTGGACTTAATCAGTGAAGTATTGAATAGCTTCATGCTCTCAGCTTCAGCTTCATCTATTTATACAGAAAGTAGGTTGAAGTAAGGAGGGTTCCCCTCTTTTCTTCCAATGCATAAGCTTGTGGTTAAGACCTGTAGAGGTCCCCATCTTCACATTTTCAACTGCACATGCTTTAGGCTTATTACTAGTAAATATTAATTATTAAAATATTACAAAAGTTCCATAATACAGTATTTGACAAAGTGTTACTAATAGTGTTTCCTTTTTACTCTTACTACAAATTTCTTAACTTGTATTTTTAAAAATAAAACATGTTTTTCTAAAATCTCAGTGTAATCACAAACAATTTCTTCTTAAATACTTACTAAACAAATATTTTGTAAAAATATTCATAAATATTTAAATAACCTATGAAAATATATAACTTTTTTACTCATTATTTAGGACAATGAGAAGTTGGGGGCCAAATAGCCTTGAAAATGCTCTTGAAGCTTGAAACAAAGAATCTGTCAATCAATGACATTGTTGGCTCATTTGTATATGATGTAATGTGCTGTGACTTCTCCTTATACAGAGTCAGGAATCACTGTCACTATGCCCAGAGAAACCTGCTAGCAACTTTATCTCCCTTTTCCATTTCTGTCCTAAGATTTCCCATATTCTTCTCTAACCTGCTCCATCCCATTTCCACAACATAATCTTTGTCAACTCCATAGTATTTACCTCTAAACCCCCCTTTTCCCTAACCTAGCATAAAAACCAATATCCCACTTTCTTTATAATCACTTTGTTTATATTTATTTTTCCATAACTTTGTCATTTGTACTCTTTCTTCTTTCAGGCATTTACATTTAATTAACAGATGCCTAATATTTTCTATGCCTTCCTTACACAACTTGTAGACTAAATCACTCACCTTTTTCCATTTGTGTGCATAATCTTATGTTGCCAAAGATCCTGTTTGAGTGTTGAACAGTAAACTACTTTCTTTGCTATTACCATAAATTAACTCATATCCAGTAGTTATAGTTTCTGCATAGAATACTGCTATCTTCAGATTTTTTTTAAAACTAACAATTCAATATATATTTTAATTTCAGTTTCTAGTCAAATAAATGCAAAACTGATAAAATAATAGGAGAATGAAGGACAATTGAAGGTGTACCAGCACTATCTTTAATCGAATTATGCTCATATTGGTAGACAATTTAACAAAATTTGAATTAACCTTTATCCCCCCCCCCCAACATACCCAATATCATTTCATTCCCTTTAAAAAAAGGAAACAGCATTTTTTTAAAGCTTGTAAACAGTCAAAATTTCTGGAAAATAAGTGGGATCATTATGGGTCTTTTTTAAATGATTGCTTATCCTTTTTTTATCTTTTAAATTTATGAATAGAATGGGGGAGTGTGGGCAACTGTTAACAATATATGCATTAAATCATAACTTAATTTTTTTCCCCCCATAACTCAATATCTTTTTTTTTCTTTTTTCTGGGTAATTGTAATATTCACATAAATGTTCTGGACATTTATGGAGAAAAGTGGTCTATATATTTTAAATTTAACTTTTTTTATGCTTAGCATGCTTTTGATATATAACATATTACAATCACAACCCTTTTACTTCTTTAGTGTTCAGAGTCTATATGTATACTTGATAAAGAAATAAAAGTGCTATAAGATATGTTATGCATCAAAAGCATGCTAACCATGAATAAAAACTAAATTTATAATATACATAGTATTCTGCATAAATTTATGTGAATATTTTTTTGCCCATAAAACTCACATTTTTGTGCTTATTTACTTTTTATTTTTGTAATTAGAGAGATTTGAACTCAAGATTTTTCCAATTCATTCATATTACACTCCATCTCAAGCAACTGATACACATGGCCACACATATGTGAAAAAGATATGAATTCCAAAATATGTATTTTGTGCAGAACCAGCACTCATCAGTTGGTCAAGATCATCATCTCCCATTTTGTGCAGAACCAGCACTCATCAGTTGGTCAAGATCATCATCTCCCATTTTGTGCAGAACCAGCACTCATCAGTTGGTCAAGATCATCATCTCCCATTTTGTGCAGAACCAGCACTCATCAGTTGGTCAAGATCATCATCTCCCATTTTGCACAGAACCAGCACTCATCAGTTGGTCAAGATCATCATCTCCCACACATATAGACAATCAGTGCTCAGTTTATATCAAGAGAACAATTCCTCAAATTTTAATGGACGACATGAAATATAGTACCATATTAATATTCATGCTTTGAATGAATATAATTTATAAAAATACCTATGGTACTGATTAATTATTACTAACATTCCTATGGGATATAATTTTCAGTGTTTGCTAAATCAATGCTCATTTCAATAATCAAGTGTGAGGAATGGATACTTCTGTACTACTTTTTTACAGCTCTTCTTGTATGTGTCATGTTGCTTTTGTATTTACAGTTTAATTTTCTGGCCTAATAAAGCTCCAGTTTAGAATTCTCCTGAGTCATTTATATTCTTATTTCTATGCTCCAGTTGTTATCATAACTGCTGCATATTGTAGTACCTAAACACAACAATTAAACTTGAACTGTTGAATTGTAAAATAATACAATATGATGGCCTCTAGGACCTACTAAACCATAATAAAACTGCAGCAGCAGGGTAGAAGTTCCTTCGTTTGCTTTCGCATCTTCAATAGTGAAAAGTCACTGGATAGATAACTATCTGCCACTGTTCTGGAAACTTTGATCTTCAAATATCCATTTTCTTTATTCACATAGCATCTTTAATTGTAAGGAAATGAGCTCACCTTTCAGATGACCCCTTTGTGAACTCCTGTAATTACTATTTAGCAGTGTTCTAATCACCTTAAGTAAATGTTTAATTAATTAGTTAATTAATAAACTGTCATTAAAGATTTAAGTAAATTCTTATTTATGACTTTATTCTTTAAAAATACTATGATAGAGAATTGCCCAAGAAGTGTTCAAAATAGAATAATTTAATAATTGTAAATCTATTTTGTAATTGACCTAATCTAAATTACATATATGAAATTGTGTATTTCCTGTTATTGATATATATATATTGAAGCAGTCAGATCTGAGTTTGATCCTAGCTTCATGACATCTAGCCATAAGTCCACTTCAAACCCCTAGTACTAACCTTAAATTTTTGATGCAATGGGGTTTTATACGTTCAATCCACGCTAATTTCCATAAAGGAAACTTATTTTATAAATACGTATTAAAATTAATTAGTTTCAGATTTAAATTGATCAATTCTATTAATAAATTTATGATAGAATTATTCATGAATTTATATATTATAACTGCCTGGATTGTGCGTATATATTTGTAAATATTTAAATATATATAATTGTTTAAAAGTTTCATTGCATCGGGAATGTTTGATTTTATTTTTAAATAATTTGTTAAAGTTTTATTGATTAAAAGCTACATTCTTTCGATAAGCTTTTAGATTTTCCCTTTCCAAAAACAACAGTTAAAGTTTTATTAATTAGAAAAAAGATAAGGATTTCCTAATTAAAATCATTTTCTGATTTTAAGAATTCATTTTCTAATTAGAAAATGAATTCAAGTTAATGAGTTTGAAAGCCTTATCGAAGGAATGTATCTAAAAACAACCAGTAAATCTAAAAACATTGATAATGAAAGAAGCGCTAGCCTGAAGGCATCAGAGGACAGATATATATATATATATAGCTCTGAAAGAGTTTGGAGAAGAAGAAGCCATCTTTGTTATAGAGAAGTGCAGTAAACTCTATGCATTTTAAATCATGAATTTCAATAGTGTTTCGATTATGGTGACGGGCTAGAACATCAGGAATCTGGCTATGATTCCTGAAGCCCTTTGAGAATCTTCAATGAAGCTGCTAAATTCTTTCCAGACAAATCATGCTGCCAAAATCAAATAAAATGCTGTTCAAGTAATCAATCAAATGGTGCCTATGTTTTTTTACCAACTCGGACGTGTAACTTAAGGATCCAGCCTGGAAGAAATGGGTAATATATTTCCATAATGAACCTTAAACTTTCTGGCCAGTTCCGAACTTTACTTTACACTCCCTTTAAGAGCTCTTTTCATTCTATAAATGTCATAATCTCTGTGTAATAATCTCTGTGTAAACTTACTTTTATTTATGCTATTATATCGTAATTCTCTCAATCTCTAGTCTTTAAACTTTCTCTTTTTTTACTTGGCGGTTCATTTATTATATTATATATATATATATTTGTGTTCTTTATTAATGTCGTTTATTTTTAATTATATGCCAATAATCTTTCGACTCGATGAGCTCCTTTGTTCTATTTGCCTCATGCAAATAATATATTAATTCTAATAGTAGTTCTCACCCATTAGAACTAGATTTATACAGTTCTATCAATCATCGAGTTGAAAGAAATTATTAAATGTTTGTTATTTTTATAGTAAATTATTAGCTCCATTTCTCACCTATGTCCCCAGCTCCTATCTAATTTACAAATGTTTATATATTCATATATATAATGTTAAAATGTTTTTTTCTCATATTCACCAGTATTTATTTATTCACGTATAATCTAAAATGTTTTTGTAAAAAGGGTAGATAAAGGTATCAACTAAATACATTCTAATTCAGATTGTTTTCACTGTCTATTAATATTCAGGAGGGGCATGATGAATATAATTTTATAATGCTTTAAATAGTTTTAGTTAAAAGCTCGTTTGACTTTAATTAAATCGATCAAGTCATCACGTAGAGCATTCTATCACTGGGTTTTATTTTTCAAATGGTGACTAGCAAGTCATCATCTTCAATGTTGCTGGCGTAGGGCTATCTTTCGCTCCGTCAGGCTGGTCGGTGATAATATTTCTGTTATTTTAAATCATCGAGGAAGAAAGCACTTCCTCTCCTGTTCATATTAGTCAAAGAGCATCAGACTTGTCAGATCAAGCCACCATAGGACTTTGATTATCGACTAGCCATTGTCTTTCAATTTCACTTTATAGCTCATAATTCGTCAGCACCGTTACCTCTCTGTTCCAGTAAAGCCCGCTCTGATGCTCGTAATTCGTGATGAAGTGATTTAAATTAATGTCCAACAAATTCTCCGTTATATCTCAAAATAAGTTTTCTAATAAAGATTAAAAGTTATGCCCTAAAATACGTATCTTGCTCTTCATGAATGGATTTGTGAATGTGAAAATAAATATCACATTCTTTCGTATAAAATTAGAGTAATAATTTTCTTTTACTAATGAATACCTTTATCTGTCTTTTATTTTCTTGTTGGGGGCATAGACATAGACTTTCAAATATTGCGTAATATTCATTGGCATATAATTATAAACTTTGTTTAAGGACTAGAATTAATTAATTTAATCTTTATTTAAAATTCAAACCAAACAAATTATTATTATTAAATATCTTTTAAACACACTTGGTTTCTTAAGTCTTTTTATTCATAATTATTTTAATGTTAATGCTCGCTGTCTGTGTTGGCAACCCGAACATATACATATGATTCGATTTAAAATTATTTTAGTCAGTTTATCATCAGATATTAATGTCAGTTCAGGGGTCTCTGATCCTCACCAACCGTTAGGCTAGTTTCTTGGTGCATAGCACTGTGCTGTCGATTTAGATTTCTACTAATCTGAGCTGTTGAGTTGGGTTTGAATTCAGTTTTGAACCGCCTGAGTTTGGACCCGACTTGCAGTTCTTTTGGTGGGTTTTTTGACTGGTACAATATATACTCTGCAAAAAAACACTACAATATTTAATATACCAATTTAAAAAATCAAAAATAGCTATAGCTAGCGTAGCTTATAGCAATGTATGCCATCTTCAATAGCCTTTAACAGTTAAAATTTAAACTGTTAATGGCTACTCAGGATGGCTTACATTAATGTAAGTGGGTTATAGCTATTATTGATTTTTTAAAATTGGTATATTGCATATATTAGCATACATCAACTTCACCATAATGTTTCTAACTCTTTGGCTATGAATATGAGGTTAAAAGACTTTGAAAGCACTAAGCCTGATATTTAATTTTGATATTTCTAACTTCACCAATAAGTATTCGAAGCAGTATAATTACTATACTGAATATTATAGAGTTTATTCCAGAATATTTCGATTATATATTTTTTTAATATAGCAATCAAACCTTAAGCAATCAACAATCTTAACTTGTAGTCAAGGCAACTCCGCTAACAATAAACCTTTATTATATATATATAATTTTTAATTTAAAAAATGTGCACACATAAATCTATTACATGTAAACTGTTATTTATTTCATACTATGAAAATAAGTTTTTTTTTTTTTAATTTTAGTTATTATTTACACAGACGCAACATCATAGATTTTGGTCATTGGTTATTAATATTATGATAAATAATATCTTCCTTTTTTCTAATTACTCAATTCCATATGGTGTTATAAATTCAGGACTGGCTTATATATTTTGTAAATTAATTTTTATTTAATTTTATAACTTTTAGATGATTTGCAGCTGTTATCTTTTGCAAGCTTAAAAAAATGAATAAATCTTTAAAGGTTTATTCATCTAAATCTTCAGAATAGGTTCTGACTTATTGGACTGCAACAATAAGGAGAATTAGATTTGAACACCCACATAACCAGCAGACATCTGCACTTTTTTTTATATATTATACAAATGAATGACTTGATATTAAACTATTCTGAGATTTTGTACCCAAGCCAATTTGTTAATGTAGGGTATAGATCTGATACTAGGCCAACCAAACAACTTGACTGGAGTGTCTAAATTTTATATCATTAGCATGAATTTTATAAAGTAATTGCTAGATATATAGATTCAAATCCAGTGCTTTTCATTGATGAAGACCAAACATGTCCAGGGATATGTATATGGGCACTACTATTTAATACTGATTAATTACTTACGCTTTCAATAGGTGGCTCTGGAGTAGAGCAAATATGGAGTCTGCTACTTTAAAGTTGTGAAACATAGAATTAACATTTTATAATGCCTCAAATAATTTTGTACTGTGGTGAATGGCAGGTTATTGAGCTGATAGCTATGGATTGGTGCCCAGTTGTTACTTCTGATGCTAAGTAAATTACTGAGCAATGAAACCATTTGCTTATTATTTTTTCTTGTACGGTGTAAAGTAGTGGTTCATTCTAGTCGGCAGCTGAAGTTCATTGGATCATGCACCAGCATTTCCGATCCTCAAACTTTTTATGAACTCCCGAACAATAATCATTCGATTATTTTGCCTTAGTGTAATTGTGGAACTCGAACTCAAGTCCATGGATGACTGATGATGTCATCACTTCCGCTGCTCAAAACTTCTTTCGTGTGCCAATAAACCATTCGATTTTTTTAAAAAAAATTTTTATGATAAAAGATAATTTCTTATTAAACCATAATTTTCATTAATACTTCTAATATTTTTTTTAATTAGGGGATATTTAAAAAGCTTTTTTTTTTCAGTTTCCGTTCACTTTTTATTATAAGAGTAAAAAAAAAGATCGATATGTCAAAGGATTGTTGATGTAATTGTCACTTTGACATGTAGGTTAATTATTCATCCGAACTACACCAATTAGGCTTCTAAAAGCAGATATAATGATTAATTTTTTTTTAAAATATTATATATTATGTTAAAAAATTTTAACTGGAAAAAAAGATTTTTTTATTCATAGAAAAATTTTAATTTATATATTTTTTACATGAATAAAAGTTAATTTTGAGTAGTCACTTTTCTATTCCAGGCGTTGTCTTTTCGTTCACGGTATTGATTTATAATACGGCCACTGAAGCAAACAGAAGGAAGTTATTTGCCTGACGTAGGAAAAATGAGGTTGTATTATTTGACAGCGTTTAGAAAAACTCTTTTTTTTTTAAAAAAAAATTCCTTTAAGTACTAATAATTAAAGTATTATTTGAACTTGATTTGTACTTCTGAAATTTATAAAAGTGATTTCCCCCGTCTACTAATGAACCACGCACTTATTTACAAATGCACACACCAATATATTAGCATCATCAATTTTAATTATTATTAATTCGCTACAAGATGAATTCTCTTCCTAGTCTTGCGTTGTTAGCCGAGAGGTATCGCAGCCGCCATGTAAGCAAGTAGTTGGTTGCAGACGGTTGTGGGTTCGCGTCCCGGCAGATGCTATGACATATGGAAAAAAAAAAGATGAATTCTCTTCAAGTTTAATCCACTTTCTTCGATCAGTAGCCTTTCTTATTGGCATTACTTCAGTAAATTATTAGTCAAATTGCATATCTATAAGTCTGTAAAGCTTATGTTAATTTATATAGATAGTTAAAAAAATATGACTTTATTGCTAGGGAATTCACAAAAAGTTCGAACACCAGATCTGCGAGAGCCAGAGTCGATCCCACTTCTGACCATTTAGCAACTGCGCCAAACTGCGCAGAGCTTGGTATAAATAAATAACGTTAATGGATGACTAATTATCTCCTTGTGAAGACAAAGAACCACAAGGATGAAAAATATGGATAGCTGTACAAGCATAATGAGGTTTATCCAAGTCTTCTATGTCTAAAATAGAAAAGGTTAAATATATATATAAAATAACATGATAATTTTTAAACTAATAAATAATTAGTAATAATTGTTAATGGATTTATCTAAAGTAGATGGTGTGAAAGATATGAATATAGAAACTTTGGCACCTTTAAATTAAATTTTAAAAAGGCAGTTCATGGGTTTTGATATATTCATGTCCACACGCTTATAAATATAAAAGAAATATATATATTATTTATAAATATATCTATATTCTGACAGAATGATACATTGCTTTGTATTAAAAATAATAAATATTATGCAGATCCGAACTACAATATATTTTACTCCCGGTAGTGAAAATTTAAGAATTTTATAAAAAATAAATATCATTTTCTTGTTATGCAAATTACTGCAATATTTTATTACATATTTAAATATTTTTAATTTACATTCTTAAAAAAATGATTACTTTTCTTTTTTTCATTTTTAAAGAAGAATTTTATTAATATTAAAATGTGAATGTTATTATCACTCTTTAAAATACAAGTATTTTTTCTACTTGAAAATTTAAAAAGAAAGATCTCAAAATTGTAATAAATATTTTTCATTATTTGTTTTAAACGAATGCGCATTTTTAATTTACAATAATTACAACGAACATGGGTATGGCAATAATATTAGCAAGCGCATGCCATCATAAGATTTTCAATGATATTGACGATTGAAAAGTTGGAGAGTGGAGAAAATTGAAGCCTGTCAGTTAAAGTTTAAACATTTGCTTATCTTAATATAAACTGAGGATTGATTATGTATATGTGTGTGTGGGAGATGATGGTCTGGACAAACTGATGAGTGCTGGTTCAATACAAAATGCTTATACTAGAGATCATTTATTCGGTTTACATGTATGTGGTCATGTGTATCGGTTGTATAAGATGGAATGAACGACAAAAGAGAGTTTGAAAGTCTGGGTTCAAATCCGTTATAAATAATTAATTTTTTTTTTTGTTGTTTAATTATTACTTTTATATTAAATAATTTTTGAAAGTGAGAATTTCAAATCAAGTCTTATATATAAATAATAATCTTTATGAATGTATACTATTTTCTCTACCAAAGGTATGACGAATTGGTAAAACCTGACTGTAATGTGTGGAAGTTTGCCATTTCCTGCAAATTTATTCAAGTATAATTATCTTTGAAGCTGCACCATATATCTTAATAAGCCTATATGGCCATAAGTTTTTCAGAATATTCCTGTTAAGCTTGTTAAGAATTATTGACATGATCATTATATAACATTTGTAATACAAGCTTATTAAATTAAGTCACATGATATATGACTTGATTTCCTTGCAATTATTATATGGTCGTAAGATATATATGTTTCAATTATTTTATATCACGTCACTGTATTATATTATTTTATATGCTTGTTCATAGATAATACATTACTTTTCATCTGCATTATCCACATTAGCAAACTCTCTATACAGTACTACCACCCAATGCAGGTTAGAGTAATCAGTGAATGCCAGAAGGAATGTGCACAAAATTCTTATCTAGTCTCTACTCAACCAATATCCCCAGACTAGTTTCTAGCTTTATGCTTTCATCAGTGAAGAGCCTTAGATCTGAGATCATGGCATGACTTCGGACTAATGAAAGCCACAAGTCAGAAACTAGTTTGCGGATTTTGTGTCCATTAATTACTAAGATTTGCACTAGGTGGTACTACTGTTTGGAGAATTTGCTACTGTTTTAACAGCTTGAGGAAACATAGAAAATGGTGATTATGTGATGTTTAATGGTTTAATATCTTATCCACATTGTCCAAATCAGTGTAGTGGTAAAAGGGTGAACTCTGGAGTTTAAGATCCATGGATCATGGCTTTACCATAATGCCTTTGGTGTCCAAATTCCCAAGTAATGACTCATTTGATTTTTCTATACTATGCCTATAAGATCTTATATTCTACTCAGTTAATAATACTAGATAGATAATCATTTGGGTTGACTGTTTTCAAACTATGTAAAAGAATCTTAATCTGTTTTGAAAAATTCTTGGATAAAATTTACAAGCTCAATTCTGATTCAAACTTCACAGCCATATGCATGAACGCTGTTACAAGAAACACTTCACCATATGTTTATATTTATATAAACAAAAAAATTAATGTAACTGTAAACGCGATTATTTAAAATATTAACTTTTCTTGTATTATTTACGGCAACACATACTCTTTTGCACTTTACCTTAAAGAATAAGAAGTCTGTATTGAATTTACTGCTAATTTAAATGGTCAAGCTTTAACCTGATTGTTTTATGTTGAAGAGAGTTGATTATTTCTAGGATGCCTCATAAGGATGGAGCTTCAAACATGTTTCGTACTGTATGAATAGCATCTCATGCAAGTGGGAATGGTTTCTATCTAATTTTATAATTTTGTGTGTGTGTATGGAGGGGGGGGGCGATAATCGTAAACATATGACCAAAGACAAGTGAAAAAGATGTAATCCCCAAGATGCACATTTCACTCTGAACCAGAACTCATCATTTGGCCCAGATCACAATCTCTTACACTTATCTTTATCATTGTTCAGTAAATATAGATAGCCATTTACTACAGTTTAATTGATAGGTATCAAACTTACTGCCCTCACAACTTTGACACAAACCAATTAATAGAAGAATATTAATAATTTTTATTAGTCATTCAATAGACTAAAGATTACCCAATTGATGAATAATATTTCTGTAGTGTAATTTTTACTGCACAACCCCCCTCCTACATTGTGTGAGAATGATGTAGTAAAAATTACAATACAGAAATATGATTCATTAAGTAGTTAATCTCTTGTCTAATGAATGCATTAAAGATTATTAATATTTTACACTGCAATTGGATTTTTTTTTATTAATACAGTAATGTAATTATAGGGGGTTTAAACATAGATTTTAAGCTCTCTTCAGCTATGCACATTTCACTCTGAACCAGAACTCATCATTTGGCCCAGATCACAATCTCTTACACTTATCTTTATCATTGTTCAGTAAATATAGATAGCCATTTACTACAGTTTAATTGATAGGTATCAAACTTACTGCCCTCACAACTTTGACACAAACCAATTAATAGAAGAATATTAATAATTTTTATTAGTCATTCAATAGACTAAAGATTACCCAATTGATGAATAATATTTCTGTAGTGTAATTTTTACTGCACAACCCCCCTCCTACATTGTGTGAGAATGATGTAGTAAAAATTACAATACAGAAATATGATTCATTAAGTAGTTAATCTCTTGTCTAATGAATGCATTAAAGATTATTAATATTTTACACTGCAATTGGATTTTTTTTTATTAATACAGTAATGTAATTATAGGGGGTTTAAACATAGATTTTAAGCTCTCTTCAGCTATTCACTCTATCTCATACAACTAATACACATGACCACAGACATGTGAAAAGATAAATGATTTCCAATATATATATATAGTGCTGAATCAGCACCCATCAGTTAGTCCAGGTCATTATCTTCTAGACATATATATATATATATATATATATATATATATATATATATATATATATATATATATATAATCAGTGCTAAGTTTATATTGACAAATTTTCAAACTGTAATGGACAGGCTCCAATATTACTCCAACCTCCAACTCTTCTGCCGTCCATATCATTGAAAATCTGATGATGGCATGTTCAAAGCCCTTATCAGCAAATATTGTTGTCATACCCATGTTGACCATAAGTCATCCTGACTCCTCATATGTAAGACCTTAAGACTTATTAATGATAAGAATATAAACCTATTTCACAGAACAAACAAGTATGAATATATTACTAAGACAATTTATAAGCCAAATTTCTATACAATCACTTTCAATACACATGTAAATAATTCCCACCTTTTGAGTATATCATTGCTAATATGGCTTGTAAATTTGTCTTGTAGGTTTGCTTCAAATAATTACATATTTAAGACATTGCTATAATAGTTATTTACATATTAAGATGCTTGATTATATTCAAAATTTATTAAGAAAAATTGAGCTTTATATAGTTCCTGTCTCATGTATATTATTATTAATCCATTCGATATGGGGGAGTATTAAATTTAATATTATCTTGAATGTTCTTACGTTAACAATAAATTGAGCATGACAGTCGTATTTAAATCAAAATAACATTGTATATCTATGAGTAAACCTGATCAACAAGTATTTCAAAACACCTGTTATACCAAGACTGATTATTTTATTTAATATGGTAATGTGAAAGTTTACAAAATCCCCTAGATAGTATATAATGAGTTAATATTTCAAAATAACAACACTCATATGGAGTGTTGAACTCAAGATATTGACACAGTATGCAGCTGATGAATAGTGGAATGATCTTTAAATATGAAGGTTATCCATTAATCAATAATCGATGCATAACCATGATGTTGGTGTATCAAAGACTAGGTATTGCTTCCATTATAAGTAGTCTTTTCTGTCTCTGTGTTTTCTTGCTTTCATTTTCTTATCACTTTTATTTTTTACTTTAATAGGAGCTGTAATACATGAAATACACAGGCTTATATATACCTGTGTCTATATATGTAATAGACAGGGTATGAGCACAGACTTTCACATGACCCACCACTCTCCACACTATCTCATAACACTGATACACCTGAACACACATATGTCGAAAAGATCAATAATCACCAATATACGTATTTCATGCTAAACCAGCAATCATCAGTTGGTCCAGATTACCATCTCTACACATATATGTTGCAAGTGCTCAGATATATATATATTAAGATAGCAAATCCTCCTACTTTAATGGACAGGCTTCAATGTACTCCACACTCTAACTCTTCAACTGTCCATCCAATTGAAAATCTGATGATGGAACGCTCAAAGGCCACCCTTAGGCCGAGATTGTTGTCACACCCATGTTGACCCAAAGGTCAATCTGACCCCTCATGTACAGGACATAATCCATTAAATACATATAAGGGATAGGCAGACATCTCTAATATGTAATAGATGAAATACACAGGCTTATATATACCTGTGTCTATATATGTAATAGACAGGGTATGAGCACAGACTTTCATCTATTACATATTAGAGATGTCTGCCTATCCCTTGTATATGTATTTAATGGATTGTCCTGTACATGAGGGGTCAGATTGACCTTTGGGTCAACATGGGTGTGACAACAATCTCGGCCTAAGGGTGGCCTTTGAGCGTTCCATCATCAGATTTTCAATTGGATGGACAGTTGAAGAGTTAGAGTGTGGAGTACATTGAAGCCTGTCCATTAAAGTAGGAGGATTTGCTATCTTAATATATATCTGAGCACTTGCAGCATATATGTGTAGAAATGGTAATCTGGACCAACTGATGATTGCTGGTTTAGCATGAAATACGTATATTGGTGATTATTGATCTTTTCGACATATGTGTGTTCAGGTGTATCAGTGTTATGAGATAGTGTGGAGAGTGGTGGGTCATGTGAAAGTCTGTGCTCATACCCTGTCTATTTAATAGGAGCTGATAATATTAAATCTATTTCATATCACCAACTTCTTTTTGGTCATTGCCTTGTCTTTTTTCTCTCTGAGTATCCATTTTAATATTTGTTTTGGTAATCGTCATTGCCTTGTCTTTTTTCTCTCTGAGTATCCATTTTATTATTTGTTTTGGTAATCTTTTCTAAGGCATTTTTGGTTCTTGTCTGTACTATTTCACTTATTTTGTTTTGATTTTATTCACTACAGCATGTTAACAAATAAATCACATGCTTCTCATAATGTACTTTTACAATGCATTTACTTAAAATTTGATTGTTTTGATTGGCTGGCAGTGTTTTTCAGATCTTAAAAACTATTGCATTACAATTATCTATTGCATAAATGCACAAAAATCTCATCTAATATACTTATATGTACACATATAATTGTCATTATATATAAATATTCCAGACATAATGTTTTCATTTTTAATCCGATGATTCTCAGTTCTGTAACTTTATGTACTACTGTAGTGGTGATATTATGTTTCAATTTTAATTTACTCACATGCAGCTTTTAGTATCATTTTTCTGGTTTTACCTCCATTTGATGTAAAAACTGGAATTTGGAATTAAAGTAATTCTTGATATATTTAGTTTAAAAAATTCTGAAGATGGAAGTAATTCACAGAGAAAAACTATAAAAAAGCTGATGAAAGGCTAGAATATTGCTGAGTGATAGATTTTTTGATCTTGGGCATATAAACAAACCTATAAGCTGTTGTTCAATTGTTGTTACTATTAACCAAAACAAAATTTCCACAATTTATTTAAATATTTATGATTATTTTTACAAAGTATTTATATAGTAATTATTAAAAATAAAATATATTCATGTTTACACTTAGAGTTTTAGGAATATGATTACTTTTAAAAATAAATGGTAAGAAATTTAAAATAATGAAAAACTACCATTGTTATATTTGTCAAATGTGGTAGTGCAGAACTTGTATGATAATTTAATAATTAAAAATACAATTTTAAATTTTAGAACAGAATTTTATAGCTTTATGATGACTTATCAATAATTCATTCTAGAATTAGAAATAAAATTTATTCAACAAACACTTCATTAATTTACATTTTTCCAATAGTATTACAATCATCAGCCAAGAAAAAAATTGTTCTCATTACATATTTAACTTTATTATTACTTTTCCTATATTTGGAAAGTTCAAATATGATTTTTAAAGATGTG